>CABEEJ010009556.1:6786-17942 GCA_901482245.1 Timema douglasi
AAAAAAAAAAAAAAAAAGTTGGATTTAATTATACTTTAGCTATAATTAAATTAGGATTTTGGAGTTAATATTTACCTTAGTAACCAGCTACAATTTTCTTGGTTAAATTATCAAAATGTTAGTACTTTACATTTAACGATTTACACAAAAAAAGAAAATCATATTTTTTATGACCACCACATCTTACTACCGATCCAGGCTAACCGTAATTTTACACTAATAGGGATAGTAGTATAAATGAAGTAAAAGTGAACCGGGGTGACCTGGTGGTCCAGGGGTAAGGTGTCAGACTTCTATACTGGCGGCCGGGGTTCAATCCCCGGTCCCGGCAAAGATTTATCTGATTACCAAACCCTTCCTTCACCTCTGACAAGACATCTTGTGAATGTGAGGAATGCCAGGCCTCCACCGTGGTTCGGATTCCACGTTAAACTGTAGGTCCTCCATTTCATCTCACAATCACCCTACCATTACATATTAGCGTAAGTGCGTATAACCCGAACGGGTAGTAAGACGCGGTGCTAATAATAAAAATAATAAGAGTGAACCGGACCGGGATTCAAACCACAGACTTACTGCCATCGGATAAATAATACATACTAAACTAATACGTCCATCTGCTCCACCGATACGGGTGATAACGAATGCTTGATTTATTCTTAAGTTCGAACGCCAATTCAACCTATCGACGAAATAATCTATTAAGAGGATAAAAAATCAGAAAATGGTAGATTTTAAATAACCGTATTGGCGTAAGTCTAGAGCGGTGTGCCACGAAGATTCAGCAGGTGTTCAGCGGAAATTTGGGGAATGATAAAAAAAAAATTAAGAATAAAACTAAATATTTTAAATCCATTATTAACGTTATTTTTATGTATAGCATAATTATTAGGATTTTAGCTATTGAATTTTTTAAACCCAATCTCAATACTAGTTTTATAAATGATAAAATCTCTCATTAAAAACTGATGATGTGCCCTTGATAGTTTTATCACCTTGTTCAGTGTGCCGTGAGTTTAAAAATGTTGAAAGCAAGTGGTCTAGAGAGAGGGTGTGAAAACAAATCGAGGATAAAATATGTTCAGTGCAGCAGATAAGGATATAACTCAGGCCTCTCAAGACAAACGTTGCAGTGACCAAAAAATGTTTAATTTCAACAGTAGTTAAAGGAGAATCATGTAGGTTATAAATTGGTCATGGGCCGAATTGAGTTCAAAATGAGTAAATATGATTTTTTTTAAATGACCCCCTCCAAGAAACCCTTCCCCTCCTCAGACTCCGAAATGTGTTTGCTTTGGATCTTAAGAACATACTTGGGAAGTATTTCTAAGGTTAAGACCTATATTATTTGTCCGCTCAAAAACAAACGCGTGATAAAAAAAAGAAGGTAAATGCGTCCTTCTTACACAGTAGATAAATAAAGAAATATTATCTTCTGTGAGGCAGAAAACTCAGGTCACAAAGAAGGTTAGGGTAAGAGAGAGAAATTAATCGTTCAGACAAGGATAGCACAGTTTACATTCACCCTTGACACTACAGGTCAAAGCCACAAGTTGTGATTGAAGAAACTGAACCTACAGATGGGAAGCACTTGTTTAAATCCCATCTGGGGACACTTGTATTTTTTTCACTTAATCTTTAGAAAGCTATTCTCATAAATATTAATAATAGGCCTATAGTAAATATATTAATAAGCCGTATTTTAATGAACTCATCAAATGAATTCATAAATATACCAAATATTAAAACTAATTTATTTGTAAAGTTAATTTATTACGAGTTTATGTGGCATATAAATACATAATAGTGAAAACTGACTATGTAAATGTAATGTTTAGAATAACATACTTGATACCCCTATCGGTGAACATGCAAAATAAACGTCAATCTCATTTGTTCCAGTTTCGTGGTGACGGGAAGGCTTGGGATCGAATCCCGGTTGGGTATTCTACGGGTAATTTTTCTAAATAGTTTCTCACTCTCCCTCTACGCAAATTCGGGTATATTTCCACCCAATTCTAGTTTCCTCATTCCTACAACAATAGTGCAATTAAATGTGGATAGCACGAACAAGTAGTAAGACGAGTTTAAAAAATTATTTGTTCGTTGCCTCTAAATAAGGACTTCTCAAACTTTCTAGTCTAGCGGCACTCTTTGTTATGAAGATTAAAATCTCGTGGCATACTTATAAGAATTTTCGTGAGCGTTTTGCTTTTCACATTTTTTAATTTTTTAATACAAAGTATAATATATCTGACTAAAATACTAAACAAAATTTGAAATTAAAATAAACATTTTTACTTACTCCTTTAGTGAGTTAAATGAAAGATATAAATTACAAAAACACTGAATGAAATATCTAAATACAGCTATAGAGTAAAAGAGCTTAGAAATCAATAAACTAGCACAAATAAGGTAGCCGTCCACTGGTCCACATCGCACGTATCGGATTTATTTAGTCTACTGCATCCACTGCATTCGGAGCATCCGGATTTCCAAACAATAATCATAACTATCCTAATATGTATAATTACATCAGTGGCACGGGTAGTCGTTAAGATAAAGTTGAGATATTTTAGAATTATTATTAATCTAACAGCTGGTGCTATTGTAGATCTAATTTGACTTTAAAGTATTATCTTTCTAATCAAAAATTGTTCTTTATTCTATTTAAGTATTCTTTTAGTTGATTTTAAACTTATGAAAGACTAGCTTTTACCCGTCGCGGCTTCGCCCGCAATAATTGATAAAATCTTTTAGTTTTTAACTAAAATATTTAAAAAATAATAATTAATAATTGATTTCTTAAATAATATATATTTATTTTACTAAGAAATATTATATATGATAGTTTATAATATATCTTATATAGTCCTACATGTTTTTCCCGGAAATACTCTACTAACGTTAAAAGTTTTATTCGAATCCGTTCAGCAGTTTTGGCGTGATTGAGCAACAAACATCCAAACACACATCTAGATTTGATGCGTGAGTACGATATAACTAGTCATGTGAAGGGGAAATAATAACCGACTCACACGCAGTAGTTCGCGAATTGTTGGAGGGCTAAACTGCAAGTCATAATTCGGTCGCGAAATATGAAGTTCACGAACGACTTAAGCGTCGGATTTTAATCTGCCTCGCGGAATACCATTGACATTGCCGATGTCCGGTGCGTACTATTCGGATCAGTGGACGAAGTCTCATTAAAAAATAATGTAAAGAATTCAAAAATCCGATGGTTGTGATGCGGATCAGTGGACGCGTACCTTAATCAATCACAGTTTGAGATCACTAAAAATTAATAACACCAATAAAAATCAATACTGTGTGATCAAAAAGGAAACAATTATTGACTCACATCGTGTGTCGTGGCTCATGCAATTCATAGAAACACTAAAAGATAAAATTATATTCTGTTTCTTTATAATTAATATAATATATAATTAATTATAATTAATAATTATTATTGTTATTACCACACCGGTTGAGAATCCTTGCTCTAAATGGACTAAAGGTGTTCACTTTGTCAACACAATAATAATAATAATTGACTGCTATATCATATATTTCTCGCTGGCGCTCATTGCGGACACAGCTATTTAAAACTAGAAAGATACTTTATTAGCAGTGACGAAGAGGTCGGGGTTTTAATCCGGGCAGTAGCAAGGTGTGACCATTTTAAAAGTGTTACTACATACCTATATATATATATATATATACATATATATAGGATATCAGATTATTTCGATGTTAACGTTAGTGTTTTCTTTCGTAATAAAAGTTTATATCTTGATTATTTATTTTGTTCCAAATGTTCTACCTTATAAATTAATTTCAGAATATATTCTACTCCGTAATTTTTGAATCTGATAAACCTTACTGAAAGGTTTTGGTTGGTAAGCAATAATGGAACTGAGTGAGCCGTTAGTGTGAGTGGAACGGTAGTGGCGTTGATTTGCTTTTGCTAAGCACGGTGATTTGTCCAAGAAGTGATGTCATAACGTTAGTTAGTGGCGCATAAGTGCAATCCCGAGCACACTACTATTAATCCACTTGACTATGACACGTTTGTAAATAAGATAATTATATGTTTGCATGCTAGCATTTTGTTTACTTTAAGATATAATTTACACTTTATGTAAATAATGTTTTGGCGGGAGCGAATTATGTATTGTTGCTTTACACATGTAAATAAATGTATAGTATTGCTTAGTTTTTTAGGTAAACACTTTCTAGAGATTCACATTTTTAGTGGAGTAAATGTTTATGCTCATGTTCCTCACGTCGGTTGCCATGTTGCAATAATCATTTTCCGGGATAAATGATTATGTGGCCTTCCAACGGGTGAATCGTTGACGCATTCGTAGATTGTTGAATAAGGATGTCAATGATGATGATCTAGTTTAAAGTAACACAAAATTAGTTATATAATAGATATAATATCTTTATTTCTTGTTCTTGTATTGTGAAATGTGCGCTATTCGATGGTGTACTTGACTCACGATATTTTGAATTATATTACTCGACCGATAAAGCGACACTTCTTGTCCGTCTTCGATGTTTGTGAGGAGAGTGTGACGTAGGTAGCGTTGTTTGCAATGCACCTCGAATAATGATATTCCTTCTGGACATTTCCTTTTGCAATAAAGTATCACCCCTTTCTTTGAACTTTTATGTTTGTCTATTGCAAGAGAGAAAGGACAAAGTTGCAATAACTTGAAATAAGTAGTATCTTCTAGAAGTAAAATAGTTTAGTATATTTAAAAGTATAAAATACAAACTGCCCACCTCTGTGGTCTAGTAGTCAATGTTCTTGGCTACAGATCCAAAGGTCTTAAGTTCGATCCCCAGCGCTTTAATACTTTTCTGTGAAATAGTTAGTCCAGGACGGGGAAAATGTAGCAGCTCCGGAAGAGAAAGTTGAGATTAAGAGTCAGAGTTCGTTGTGCTGTTCACATGACACTCTTTATTCCCATAAGTTGGCACTATCTTCACCAGAAAACGGCAGCCGCTTAGTCGATATAGCTCGATTTCGGGATGACGCCATGCAGTTTTTTATTATTGAATATAAAATAATTACAAGGGTGATTAATGATAGCATTACAATAATTATGTTTATAGTACTAAATAACCCCCACCATGACACTTGATTTGATCATTTTAAAATTAAATTATTTTTAATGACAGCCCAACTCATCATTTAATTTTGATAATATTTCCTAAAGAAACAATTTCAGCGCGAAGATACTTATATAAATAATGCAATGTATATTCAATTTACCATGAAAGGTAGAAGTCTGACGTATCACACTATGAGTCTTTATTAGGCAAAGTAAAATCATGCAAGGCCAGCTACCTTATAGGGTAAACGAAAGATACATATAAAATATTATTCGGTATAGAATAAATAAACTCAAAAATGTAATAATTCTACAAAATATTTCCAAGGTAAACAAATAAAATTAAAGATAATTACATAAATTGCAGAGTAACAATAGTTGTGTAATCAAGAACAATCGCTTTCTGAGCTAATAATTAACCCTTTTACGCTTACTGGAAATGAGAAAGCTGTATAAAAGGTTTTCCCACGCTGCCGATGTTGCATGCCCTACGATAAATTAATTTCCCGCTAGCAATAATAAAAACAAATAATATCGTACAAATACGGTGCTGGATTCTGAGTAAATTTAATTTAACTACCCAACCAGACCTGAAAATATACATCTACATAAGCTTCCCTGAGAGGAATAAGATACATGGAGATCATTGAGAACGTTGCAGACGTTTAGAAATCTCAGATTATTTATAAAGTTGTTTGATACTTTTTTAATTTGTTTCAACAAAACGTAGACGAAAGTTCTGACCAGTTAAAAAGTGTAATTTAAAGTTCAAAGTGTTAAAAAAAATGTGTGATAACTTATATAAAAACCTAAGAAACAATCTCTCATTATCTTAAAATTTTCTGTTGTGAGCCTATCGAAACATAACTTTATTTGATACAGGGAGGCTTAACTATAGTTTCTAGCTTTTGCTTTGTTTTCAAAAGCAAAAATGTTTGTGTCAAACAACATTGAAATTTTTTTAAACATTTAATTTCAAAATTTTAACTTTTTAACTGCTCAGAGCCCTAATGATAATTTTCGCTTGAATTTTGTTGAAAACAATATTTTATAAAATCATTTCTTAAATAATGTTCAATTTCTAAACGTCCGCAACGAGTCTCAGTGCTTTACCATATATCCCCCTTGAAAAGATAGACCATTCATTTTATTGTAAAACAAATAATAATAATAATAATAATAAGGGCCAAATCTTGGTACTTAAATTCAAAATAACGGTTGAAATCATGGAATATTAGTTTGCATATAGGGGCCTATGCATGAAAATGTATATTAACAAAATTATTAATAATCTTATTTTAAAGTGTTAAGGGTTATTTTTGTGTACCTCCTCTTAATGAGTAGGAAAACCACCTAGAAAACTACAGCAAGTGGGGATTCGAACACCAACCTCTTAGCAATCAGTTAATGCGAAAGTGACACCTTAAATCATGCAACCATCGATAAAAGATCAATTTAATTACTCTATAAGGTTTACCTAAAAACATCAAGATAAATTCCATTCACGGTAGGAATTACTCTCTGAAAGGTCTTTTTTCCTACCAATATGCTACTATTTAGTAGATTTGTGGTAGGGAAAAAGGCCTTTCAGAAGTCAATTCCTACGGTGAATGGAATATACAATCGTTATTAATGTTAATAGCTGTTATTGAATATGGAGGTATGATAGTTTAGGGGAAATAAATACATAAATGTCGTAGAATACACAGAATACACGTGCATTCTATGCAGATAATGTGGGGATGTTACCCTTGACTATTTTCTTGATCTTAAAACCTATGAAGGATACAGAGAAAAAAAGGGGGAAAGTTTAATTTTAACTCATATTGAATTAGTGCTGCCATCTGTTAGACAATCAGAAAACCTTTCTAAGGAACTTTATGTTGTGGTTAGAAGAGGTCTCTGTCATATCGATTAATTAAAAAAAGTATTTTCTGGGGTCCTTATGGGGTTTTAAGATATAAAAGTTGTCTTGGAAAATGTGTGTGATGTGTGTGATATTTATTTAAATATATATGAGAGAGAGATAGAGAGAGAGAAAGAGAGAGCAACGCATCTGTTGTTATTCTCAGTCTCCCCTACGAGCATTAAGAATGTTGTGACCAAGAGATCATATTTTTGAGGAGGTAGTGAATGAAATATGAGTCTGGAGACAAGAAAGGCGGGCAACAGTCCGACAAACACACCAAACTATTCAAATAAGTTGAAAGGGGGGAATTTTGTTTGTAATAGATAAAGTTCAAAGGTCAGGATAGGAGATAGCAAGGACCAAATAGGCAGGATTAGGTGATAGGTCAAAACTCCTGACTTTGTCAGACACGCGTTGGTAGGAGAGGAGTGTTGTTTCAAGCATAAGGTGAGAAGGTCAGGGTTGGAGGAGGGGGTAACGAGGACAAAATCAGCAGGATCAGGCAAGTGATAACATTATGAGTATACAGAATAAGTACATAGAAAAAGCAGCATTGTAGTATGTACAGTTGTATACGAATTTATGTACTTCAGAGCGAAATCTTCTTATTCTTCTGTATTAATAAAATGAAGTTTGCCATGAGCATTGCGCGATATCTACCTCACACAGAGGTCTGAAGTTTTAAAAATTAGTAGCCCCTGTGCACGAACATGTGTAACTCAAGACCGGAATTTTAAAATTTTGATTATATTTACTGTTCACCCTTTTTTGGTCATTAATCATTTTAATCTATTCTATTCCTTTTTACTTACCCCTTTTTATATTTAAAAAAATTGATTCAATTTATTTTATAATCGTTTTAGACCTTTTTAACCTGTAACCCTAATATATGTCTCCAGGGACAAACCAAATGAGGTGGTTGGTGTAAACAAGTGTAAAAGGGGCAAAAAGCCAATGGTAAAAAGTGAATCTAAGAAAAACAGAGATAAAATTAAAACAGAAAAAATTACAACAATTTCCAAAAGCTTCAAAATGACAAACATGTCGAAAACAACAAATGCACAAAAGAGCAAAAATGGTAAAACGGATAAAAATTGTAAAAATAAGGCAAAAAGTAAATTTGGTAAAAACAAAAACGGTAAAAGGGATCAACGAAATAAAAATGGCAAAAAGATTAAAATGCGACAAAATGACCATAAAGGGTAGGAAAAAAAATAAATGGTTAAAAGGTTAGTGGGATAAAAAGTGTAAACGGGGTAGAAAGGGTAAATAGGGTGAATGGGGTAAACTAGGTAAATGGGTTAGAAAGTTTAAATGGAGTAAATAAGGTAAAAAAATATTTTTTTAAATTATTAATAAAACCCTTTTTACCTTTTGAACTTTTTAACATTTTTAACCTCTTTAGTCTAAAATAATACCCTCTCTGTCCTTTTTCCCCATATTTACCCCTTTTCTTTACTACCGTTTTAATTATTTTTATACTTTTAACCCACTTTACTTATACTTTAGCATTATAGTTATTTTTAAAAAATACTCTGAAAATATTTACTCATTTTTTGTGGTCTTTTTGCACATTTTTAACCTTCTTACCCTAAAATGTTTCTCCTGGGCAACGCCGGGTATTTAAATGTTAGTTTATTATAAAGCAAAAAAAGAACAAAACAACGAACGTCGTTAGATGCTTATTTTTAGAAATAATTGATATCGTAAACTGTGGTAAGCATAGCTTCAAGTTAAAAAATAATAACAATAAAATCACGTCTTCTCTTTCTCCTTACAAAAGAGTGTCGAAAATCATTTTAGTAGGTGTTCAAAACGGCTAATGTGCATTTCGAGACCGGCGACAGGGCGGTGCACTATACTATTTATATTATAATTTACATCCCGGTATTAACGGTTGTGAAAGTAGAGTACAATTCTTTCTAATACATAGTTCATATCCATGATAGAATTTGCGTGCACATGTGTCCTATTCAAGTGCTCTTTTAATAGGAGGAGCTTTATCTGACAACTATCAAAGTTAATAGGTCTACTTTCATACGTCAAGTCATGTGACCTGCCGATGTCACTTTTGATGGCTATTATAAATACCTATAAAATAAACACTAATAATAGAGTAAAATTGTATCAATGTTGATCGCAACAAAATATGTTTATACTTCTTATGACCATTGGACTATAGCAAGCACTGTGCATAACACGTGTTACCCTATTCGGCGATGTCCTCATCACGTGCTATACAATTTGGCTGTCAGTTATCACGTGCTATCCCATTTGGCGGTGTCACCTATCACGTGTTATTCCATTTGGCAGTGTCACCTATCACGTGCTATCCCATTTGTCGGTGTCACCTATCACGTGCTGTCCCATTTGGCGGTGTCACCTATCACGTGGTGTCCCATTTGGCGGTGTCACCTATCACGTGCTATCCCATTTGGCGGTGTCAGTTATCACGTGCTATCCCATTTGTCGGTGTCGCCTATAACGTGCTATCCCATTTGGCGGTGTCACCTATCACGTGCTATCTCATTTGTCAGTGTCACCTATCACGTGTTATTCCATTTGGCGGTGTCACCTATCACGTGCTATCCCATTTGGCGGTGTCACCTATCGCGTTTTATTCCATTTGGCGGTGTCACCTATCACGTGCTATCCCATTTGGCGGTGTCAGTTATCACGTGCTATCCCATTTGGCAGTGTCACCTATCACGTGATATCCCATTTGTCGGTGTCACCTATCCCGTGCTATCCCATTTGGCGGTGTCACCTATCACGTGTTATCCCATTTGGCGGTGTCAGTTATCACGTGCTATCCCATTTGTCGGTGTCACCTATAACGTGCTATCCCATTTGGCGGTGTCACCTATCACGTGCTATCCCATTTGTCAGTGTCACCTATCACGTGTTATTACATTTGGCGGTGTCACCTATCACGTGCTATCCCATTTGTCAGTGTCACCTATCACGTGTTATTACATTTGGCGGTGTCACCTATCACGTGCTATCCCATTTGTCAGTGTCACCTATCACGTGTTATTACATTTGGCGGTGTCACCTATCACGTGCTATCCCATTTGTCAGTGTCACCTATCACGTGTTATTACATTTGGCGGTGTCATCTATCGCGTTTTATCCCATTTGGCGGTGTTACCTATCACGTGTTATTCCATTTGGCGGTGTCACCTATCGCGTTTTATCCCATTTGGCGGTGTTGCCTGTCACGTGTCACCCCATTTGGCGGTATCACCTATCTCAAAATCTGTACATCAGACGACGTTCCTTATGTAATATATTCTTGGCTTGTTTTGTTATAAATAATCGCACTGTGAAGAGGAATCGCGCGAATTTGAATAGCTCCTCAATTATGGAGTATAGCATATATGATTTGTATGCATGTGTGGAGCTCTCGGCGGGTGAACAGGCACGGGTGTTGAATAGTGTAAGGTGTAGTGGTGTCATAGTGAGATGCACCATAGCGTGCACATGATAGTTCATTGTCTTGTATGTGATTAGGTAATACGACATGAGTTCTCGCGTGAAATGAATTTGCCTTGCAAAATTAATGGGGCCACCTTGATAAGCGATAAATTGCCGCACAGGCGTTCAGCTCTTAAGAGAACTATTTAAGCTTGGGCGAACTTATTATAAGACTTTTTATGAGAAGGGGACGGTATCTGGCGGCTGTACCATAGAGCTCAAGCGTAGGCGAACCTTATCGGCTGGTCACGAGGAGTCAGAACAGACTTATAAAACTCCCTAGTCAGTTCTCATTCTTCCTTTCACCAAGTAGCGAGGCGGTTCGTCCCGTATTTCAAAGCTGGGCATACATTATGTCGGCTAGGTAAAATAAAATAGTTTTGATAGTGCGGGCAACTCATGTCACAAAGGAATGATGGCTTACAGTCAGTAGGTATATCCTGGCAGAGGAGTGATGGCTTACAGTCAGTAGGTATATCCTGGCAGAGGAGTGATGGCTTACAGTCAGTAGGTATATCCTGGAAAAATAGAGCGATGGCTCACAGTTATTAGGTATATTCTGGCAAAGTAGAGATGGCTTACAGTTAGTATGTATATCTTGGGAAAAGATATGGCTTACAGTCAGTAGGTATATTCTGGCAGAGGAG
>CABEEJ010009557.1:7596-17941 GCA_901482245.1 Timema douglasi
GAACGACCAATCTCGCAATGGAATCAACTCGAAACATCTCGGGGATAGGCCCACTGGTCTGGGTACATGGGCAGAAAGTAGGGCTTCCCATGAGATGTATATCGGTTTTTTCCATCACATCTCTACAATAATGTTGGTGCACTTCCTATAAGTAGTCTCCTTCACAGCCACAACAGTGAACACATGGTTATGGTCATCAATCTCATCTTATCCGGTTTACTGGTGATAGAGAGGTAACGGTTCTAATCCTGTATAGATGTTGTCCTGAGGTGTTTTATTCAAATTGTGTTCAATTATCCCTTCAAGTAAACGTGGGTACATTTCCCTTAAACTACTACTTTCCTAAGCCTTACTCAATTAAAGATAATACAAGCAGGTATCCTGGACAGGCCGTAAGAAGCGGGAGATGAAACCAAACCTCACTCACCCACCTTTTTTGCTTGAATTAATAAACATCGCGATAAGTGTAATAATTAATAATAATACTTAATAATAATAATAATAATAATACTTAGCACCGCGTCTTACTACCCGTTCGGGTTATACGCTTTAAGTACTAATTACTCTAATGGATTTGGAATTGGGAAGGTTGAATTAGAGGAAGTGAACCCGCATTTGCGTGGAGGGAGAGTGGAAAACCATTTAGGAAAAACCACCCCCAGTTCACCCGACCGAGATTCGAACCTCGATCTCCCCGTCCTCAGTAGTCGAGCTCAACACGACAAGCGCGTTAGCCAACTACGCCACCGAGGCGGGCTGTAATAATTAAAACCAATTAAAATACATGATCAGTGAGCGAAATACACATTTTGGAGGGTGCAGAACAGGGGCTGGGGGAATGTGCTATCGATGCAGCAGCTTTAAAGCAACCACATCCCAAAATAAACTTATGCGTCAAACGTTTTAATGTGTCCTAAAATACGATCTATTTTTTATGCACACGCGGAGTAATATGTGTTTATGTCGCTCAGCTCTGCTGGAGTTACATAATTAATATGGCTGTTAATTGGTGTTATCTAAATGAATCCCCCAGCGATGTGTGTGGGTGTAGCTGGCCAGACAACAGTCAGGCGAGAGTTGTTTCTAGATGGTCCTTTCAGATAGACAGCTTCCTGACCATGGACGTCAGATGGTTATTACCGCTGCTATCGGTGGGAGGGTCAAGGACTTTCACTCAGTTTGTCAGGATGACGGAAGAGGGTGGAAGGAGTGTTAGGCGTGGAGGTTAGACATTTAAACTTTTGGAATATTTAAATTGTATATATTTACTGATAAATTCAAAACAAGGCTATTAGTAACCATCGAGAGTTTAGGGGAAAATTTCAGCGGCATAAGTAAAATTAACATTTTGTTGTTACTCCGCTTATTGACACTTTTCCACCTATTAAACGCATATTTAAACTATAAGTAAGATATCAAAATGCACCCAAAATTGTGAGGGCAAAAGTGAGAAACCATCTAAGAAAAACACCCCTTTCAGTACATCTGACCAGTTTTTGGTCCCCAAACGGTGATCCAATATGATGTGAACATGACACCTCAAACCATTTGACTACCGATATGGGTAAGTAAGAGAGACTTGGGGACCACCTATCTGAGAGGAGGATTGGTTCGTTAATGTAGAAACACCATCTTTAATGCCCTCGGCTGGGGTCGAATTCATGCTCCTCTTTGTTTCTTAAATAAACAAAGTAGTCATAAGTGGATTCAAACTTCCAAGAGTTCTTTATGATGATCACATGACACTCTTTATCAGCAAGTGTGTGCACTATCTTCACCAACATGCGGCGGGCGCTTGGTCGGTATAGCTCACCTGTAGACTGACTCCGTGGAGTCTTAGTTTGGGCGTATCGTATACCACAGGGGGTGTTTGGAGAATATTGACACATCTCGTGATAACCAGCTCTGTTTGGAACCCAGAACAAGTCTAGAAAAACAATTGACATTGAACTCAAACATTCTCTAAACACAGTTAGCAAGTGAAGCGTAATCCTAACGCCCTAGACAACCAGATCACCAATCCGATTGATTTGAGTCCAATGTACAAACCATTAGCTTTCTTTTTTGAAAGCTACGATCTATACAAAACCATTTTTTTTACATAGTATGGCTATAACTTTACAAAACACTATTTGGTTACTAACATAGGAAAAAAAAACTACCTAAAAAGTATATGCTAGATCAACCGGCTCCCAATTTATGAAACAAATTTCTAACTTGACTAGAATTTACTTTGGGTGGTGTATGTGTGAGAGAGAGAGAGTAAACCAATATAAAAATGTATGTCACAATAAAATAATCAAATCTTTGAAATATTAAGGTCGTACGTAACAAGTCAAAATAATGTTTAAGACTCAAAATTAATGATGAAAAAATTATGATAACTAAAAATGAGTAGGATGTCAGTGATGAATTTCAATGTTTCTATTCCGATCATATATGAAGCAAACACAAACATTTTGGGGTCAATTTAAGGTGATTTGCGACTTGGAGAATGTTTACTGTTTATAAGACAACTGTAAAGATTAAACTTTCAATACTTTTTTTATATCATTATTATTACTATCACCGCGTCTTACTACCCGTTCGGGTTATACGCACTTACGAAAATGTGCAATGGTAGGGTGAATATGAGATGAAATGAAGGACCTGCAGTTTAACGTGGAATCCGAACCACGGTGTAGACCTGGCATTCCTCACCTTCACAAGATGTCTTGTCAGAGGTGAAGGAAGGGTTTGGTAATCAGATAAATCTGTGCCGGGACCGAGGATTGAACCCCGGACGCCAGCATAGAAGTCTGACACCTTATCCCTAGACCGCCAGGTCACCTACTTTTTTATATAAAGATATATTTAAATTGAATAATATTTTCATACAAATGTGTATTTTAGTCTGCTATTTAGGAGAATATAGACTTGTCCCAAAATAAATTTGAGCAGTTAAGCTGGTATTTTCGAAGCACGTGGACAAGACTGCCCCGAGCGAGGATAGAGGAAGTCCGCCGCAACTGGTGTCTTGGTTGTTCAGTGAAGGTGAGGACGTATCGCGGGGAGACAGGTGACCCGGTACGTAGCTGTCTCAGCGGTGTTCCTGGTCGGGACGTCACCAGTCGCACGCTCCCGATGTTGTCTGCGGGTCATCAGGTCGAGAACACCTCCTCCTCGGCGCACCAGGTAGACCGGCTCGTTCGTTTCCAGTCAGTCAATAATCGTCCGTGGCAAACATGACTCTTCCTAAATAGTTCTGGTTCTCTGGCGCCCGTCTACCTTCCTTTATCGCCTTCCTCTTCAGGAACATATCCCACACATCGATACAAGGTCAACCAGGAAATAAGGCCCCATCCCTTTCCTTTACCCACAATCCACAGCGAGGTAAGAGTAGGCCATATTTAGACGAATACACTTTATTATACATACAGTTGAACGTCGATTATCCAAATTGATTCGTAATGGAGATAGTTCGTAAAATCGAAAACTCTGATAGTTGGATTAAGGGGTATAAAACGTTTTTATTCAATTAAAAAACCGCGGTCTAGGGGTAAGGTGTCAGACTTCTATGCTGGCGTCCGGGGTTCAATCCTCGGTCCCGGCACAGATTTATCTGATTACCAAACCCTTCCTTCACCTCTGACAAGACATATTGTGAATGTGAGGAATGCCAGGCCTCCACCGTGGTTCGGATTCCACGTTAAACTGTAGGTCCTCCATTTCATCTCACAATCACCCTACCATTACACATTAGCGTAAGTGCATATAACCCGAACGGGTAGTAAGACGCGGTGCTAATAATAATAATAATTAAAAAACCATTCTAACATTCCTATAATGTACTTTAATATTATTTTAACACTTTTTAAATCTATGAAAAATGAATAAATGTACTTATAAACTAGATAAGAATGAACAGGTATTGTAACTACGTAGGCTGACTCGGAGTGAAAAACGGCGCGGAGGAGCTTTACATCCTGGTTGAGGTGATTCGGTTGGTTGGAAACTCGGATAGTTAGGGTTATTATTATCTTCTATTTTATGATTCGTCCAAAGAAAGTAAACTAGCACACTGCTTATTATCTGCAGGTTAATCTAATATCATGGAGGTCTGAGGTTAAAACACTCTTTGCTTTACATGGATACTTTTTATTCTATCTTTTTATCTATTTCGTCTTAACCCAATTCGCTATTACTAGCCCTGTATTGGAATGCAAGACCATATATTTCTATTCAGGGTGAAGCAAGAGATCACTGAGGAAGAGTTGATTACCGTCAGGAACTGTGTTTAGATTGAAATACTTACAGAACATTGCACAGCTTCGAAGACAAACCCAGAAGCATGTGTGGAGGCACCAAGACAATGGTATTTGCATCTCAATCTTAAATTAAACACGATCATATGGATAAACGGGATGGTCTAGTATTGTCTGGATTTCCGGTGATGAGGGGGTCGTGGGCTCTAAACACTTCTATATCTACTGGTGTATTACTTTCTAAATGGTTTCCCATTCTGTCTCCACATAAATGCGGGTACAATTATTCTAAGTTATTCCTTTATCATCTCTACCCGACAAGTTTGAATATGC
Organism: Timema douglasi; assembly: GCA_901482245.1. Classification (NCBI taxonomy): domain Eukaryota; kingdom Metazoa; phylum Arthropoda; class Insecta; order Phasmatodea; family Timematidae; genus Timema; species Timema douglasi. Next base: position 12,174 of record CABEEJ010009557.1, read on the forward strand.
GTAGAATCTGACAGAACAGCTTGAAATAACTAGATTATTTCCAAAGAAAGGCTGTGACCTTGTGGTCTAGAGGTAAGTTGTCGGTTTACTGTGCTGGGGGTCCGGGGTTCAATCCTTGGCCTAGCACAGATCTATCTGATTGCCAAACCCTCCTTTATCTCTGAAAAGACGTGTATTAATCATAACTTGTGAATGTGGGGAATGCCAGGCCTCCACCGTGGTTCGGGCCCCACATTAAACTGTAGGTCCTCCATTCCATCTCACAATCACCCTACCATTACACATTAGCATAAAAGCATATCACCCAAACGGGTAGTAATATGTGGTGCTAATAACAATAATAATAATAATATAGCAAGTTAAGCCTCTTTTTATACATTTCATTATTATTGTTATTTATTGTTTACGTTTATCTTTATAAACGCTATTATAAATATAGGGCATATTTATAAACATCTTTTGATGATCATTACGTGATATGGGTCATTGCATACTTTTTATTTATTTCGTTTATTTGAGATAGAACGTCAAAAGGGCTAAGTTCAACGTGACAACATTTTGTTAAGTTTAGACTGATAGCGCCAATAATCCATTCCTTCAATCTAATAACTAGATATAACATGTTTCTGATATTTTCTTAAGTTTAGACTGATAGCGCCAATAATCCATCCCTTCAATCTAATAACTAGAAATAACATGGTTCAGATATTTTTTCCCCTAGTTTTTCATAACTAGGTTAATAAACAAGACATTTGAAACAAAAAACCTTTCAGCCTTAATTTGATATACCAAATATTCAAAGTGTTTTGACGCAAATATTTTAGTTCAAGCATTATAATAGCTAATTTAAAATTATCCATTACTAACATATAATTGTCGCCTCTTCTAATTAATTACTTATCTATGGCATTAGGTACAGTAATTGAAGGCTTATTGCCACACTTGCAAAAGTACGTAATATATCCTGTCTTAAGCTAGTTCTATCCAGTCTACCTCATTACACCCTATCCCTGTCCCTAGCTAGTTATATCCAGTCCACCCCATTACACACTATCCCTGTCCCTAGCTAGTTATATCAAGTCCACCTCATTACACACTATCCCTGTCCCTAGCTAGTTATATCAAGTCCACCTCATTACACACTATCCCTGTCCCTAGCTAGTTCTATCCTGTCCACCTCATTACAACCTATCTCTGTCCCTAGCTAGTTCTATCCAGTCCACCTCATTACACCCTATCTCTGTCCCTAGCTAGTTATATCCAATCCACCTCATTACACACTATCCCTGTCCCTAGCTAGTTCTATCCTGTCCATCTCATTACACACTATCCCTGTCTTTAGCTAGTTCTATCCAGTCCACCTCACTACACCCTATCTCTTGTCGGTCCATTGTGTTATCCTTATAACAGCGTCTAGGTCTTCCCAATGGTATATTCCCATTGTGTTCGCCAGTTAGCATCCTGAAAAAGGTTCTATAGTAAGAACCTTGTTAACGAACATCATACATCTCTTTTCGTCTTGTAAGGTAAGAGACCAGGTTTCCCACACGTAAGGAACCACCGGTAAAACTATTATTTTGTATATTCTTAGTTTTACATTCCTTGACTGCAGGCAAGATGTCAACAACTTACTGACCGAGGAATGACATGCATTTCCAGACTGTATTTTATTGTTCATTTCCAATTTATTTTGTTATTGCTAGTCAAAATTGTTTTTTAAGTAAATTAAATACTCAATAAAGCAATTTATAAAAATGATAGAGAGCTAACTATATTTAATTATAATCCACTATATCTAATTAAATGATAGAATATTTGAAAAAATTAGGCATGTCTGATGTCTTAATGTTCAACCAATTATGTTGTAGGTCCTAATCGGTATAAACCTGTTTTCAATTGGTATAATCGCCATATGTACACCTCCTTTAACCTGAAGGGTAACAGTCTTACCTTGACCGACAACACTATGGCCCTATTTTATAAGCTATGCCCTAGTGTTGACGCGCTAGGTAACAAGCAGTCTTACATTGTCGGATTATATACCATGGTATAGCTTCTTAGATGGGCCATGGTGTAACTCATCAAGAAAATACCTTTCAGGGTAAACGAGGGGTTCATATAAAACGCTCTAATTTTAATTTTAATTAGATTAAAAGTAGTTTTTTTATCTTTTGCTTTAGTTGGAGTCTTGGGACTAACTTTATATTGTATAGTCAATAGTACAAATTGTTGTAATTAAACGTGGTTAGATGTGTAGTTTACTGAGTGAGCAGGAAATTGTCCCATAAAATCCATGAACCTCAAGCTGGAATGGGCCTGGGTATTGAAATAAGAGTGATGTTTTTTAGGAACAAGCCCACGTGACAGTCTTGTTACAGTCTTGTTAGATGCTAGTCTTGTTATAACTTGTTACAGTCTTGTTAGATGCTAGTCTTGTTATAACTTGTTACAGTCTTGTTAGATGCTAGTCTTGTTAGATGCTAGTCTTGTTAGATGCTAGTCTTGTTACAGTCTTGTTAGAGTCTAGTCTTGTTACAGTCTTGTTACAGTCTTGTTACAGTCTTGTTACAGTCTTGCTAGAGTATAGTCTTGTTATAGCTTGTTACAGTATTGTTACAGTCTATTTGAGAGACTTGTTAAAAGTTACCAGGGAACCGTCTCAGATTGTTTTTCAGGGCTACTTATGTTGATAAAGATCTTGTTAAGGGCTCTGGGCTACCACTCATGTAGGGACTGATACTCATGTTGATAAAGATCTTGTTAAGGGCTACTGGGCTACCACTCATGTAGGGACTGATAATCATGTTGATAAAGATCTTGTTAGGGGTTCCATACTACCACTCATGTAGGGACTGAAGGGCAATAAAGGCCAAAGAAAGGGCTCATGGGCCAGTAGGATGGGACAAAGACCTGCTCGTTAGTGTCCATACTTAGTTCTTGTACAAGTTATAACTATGATTTTATATTTCATACTCGTTTAATAATGAAAGTCCAAAGAAAACTACCCATTGCCTCCTACCATCGTTTTCTAACGTGGTCCCATCAATCTCTATCCTGGGGTAGGGGTGGGTAAACGTCCCTGAGTAAAAGCGGGCAGGGACAAGATAATAAATATTCCTCATGAAGATATGTGGCTGTCATTGTTACTACTATTTGAAGTTTACCAACAAACTACAATATTTACTAATCGAACGTCCAAACTAATAAATATAACCAATACTGATAAAAATAGTAATTAAAATATACTAAAGTGTTTGTCGCACATCATCAAATTATGTCATACTAATAGTAGGACTAACTTAAAGCCTGGAGCATTCCGGAACATGCTAGGCCTACTAATGAAAGCCACTTCTCAATGCTTATAACCTAAACTTGTAAGTTACATATTGAAATTAGGAGTTAAGTTGTTTCTCTGAGAGACCCGCTCCTCGGCCTCCTGTGTCCAGTCCGCTGCAACATGCTCGTCGTGTCGTTAACCTTGCAGTCGGCCTTCAAACAAACAGCTATCGATATTTAACATCACACATTTAAGGTAGATCCTATTAGAAGTAGACCCTAATACCTTTTAAGGCTGTCCTGGTGATCATTAGGCTAATGTTGGATACTTTATTCTACCTCCTATTTCTTGCCGAAACTGCCGATATTTACAAATGAAGGCAGATAAAAGTTTTGTCGGCGAATCTAGTCAAGAGTTTCAAGATCGAGTGACATGGGGAGTTCCCTTGTATAATATTGATTGCTCGAAAATACGCTTCAGTGGCCGAACGGTCTAAGGCGTCATTCTTGTGTTAGACTGGCCTGCTGATGACGGGGAGATTCAGGTTCTAACCCCAATATAATCTACTTAGGTTGTTTATTTCCCCCTCTCATATCATGCAAACGCTGGTATATTTCCTCTTGAACGTGTTCTTCCTCCTCCCTACACCATTTGAGGGGCTATCATTTATCTTACCTATAACTTGAACTGGTAGAGACGCAATGATAAACAAAAATCCCAAAATGTTATAAAAATACACCACAGACATGTTTCGTTTGAGATATTACAATCCAACACCAGTGTTCACATGGTCTATGGCATTAGACTTGCAATGTAGAACTATTGAATTGCAGCTGATGGCAAGGTTTAGGTTTGAGTCTCGACTGGTTGGACTGAAAATAGAGATCAGAGAAGTAAAATTATCCTTTTTGGAAAGTTTAAATTATGTCTTTCTGGGAAAATAAATGCTGTTATTTAAATGGAATGAATGCAATAGATATATCATATGTTCCAAGATTTAAAGTCTATACTCTAATTTAATTTCCTTCACAGAAAGGTTTTACAGTAAGTTATATTAAAACAATAACTGTTATTACAGTTCTCTTCCCACACTCAAGTATCGACTACAGCGCTTGGTGGTAGAATCTGTCACTAACATCAGCTCTATTATAGACCAGATAATTATGTTAGTATTTCAACCTTAATTTCAAAACCTTTGTGAATACAGCCCCTTTCCTCTTGGATTCAATGGTCTGACTGGACCCGCTTCAGTGGCCGCATGGTCTAGGGCGTTACTCTCGCAATAGGCTAGACTACTGATGACGGAGGGATCGTGGTTCAGTCACGGTCGGGTGGACTGAGGGTAGTTTTTCCTTATTGGCTTCCCACTCTCTCCCTCTCCACGCAAATTCGGGTACACTTTCTTTATATTAATTCTTACTCATCCCTAACCCATTAGCGTAATTAGTAAATAAGCTTTCAACCCGAATGGGTAGTACGATACGGTGTTATAAAATATATAATCTGATCATTTTAACGAATGACTTCATCTCTAATTGCGATTATTTGTTTGGATTTTATTTTCAGTAATCATCAATGAGATATTTAAAATAATGTTAAGGTTGTCTTTTCAAACAATATTTCCCCTCTACCCCACTCGTCCTCCAAAACACTATTTGATAGCTTCATGTATTCATGTGATGAGTTCTAGGGGCAGACTCACCCAACCCCTTCTTGGATAATTCTCAAATAGAACATTCGCTGGAAAGGTTTCATCTTTAATCTAGTGTAGTTATCCCACGTGACTCAGTTGTACTATCTTACTATCCTGCTTGCTAATGCAGGTGCACTTAATATATAACTTATCACTGTCCTTCAAACTAAGCTGTTAATAAACATGTTGTTAAACTTAAATATTTAATAAATTAATTAATAAACATGTTGTTAAACTTAAATATTTAATAAATAAATTAATACAAATGTAAATGCTCATGTTATATTAATATATAATTAAAAAATAGCTTGTATCAGTGATTGCGTGGTTGAATATTTCACGTTTAAGCTGTGATTCACGGAAAATACTGGGCTCCTGATCACGGAGGTGAAAGAAGGGGATAGGGGAGGGGGGGGGGCGGTTGGAGTCAATCTTGGAATCTATTAATAGCGCAGGGATGTGGAAAGTAAAACTGAAAGGGATACTTTTCTAATTTTCATGGAAGAATGTTAAGAATACATTTACTAAAACCACCCTCAATAAACCTAAATCCTAAGCCACTGGCAAACCAAGGTTGAGACTTACACCTTTGTCCATGTGTACACCAGTTCGGGGGGATTAAAAAAATGTGGCTAGCTTTATTAAATCATTTACAACCAGAATATTGAGGTAAATATTTATAAAGATATCTCAATTTGGATCTGAACATGATTTTTCTGTAGAGCACACACTCATATTGCAATGTATCAAATTGAAAACTGTGGTCAATTTTCTGTAGAGCACACTCTCATATTGCAA
>CABEEJ010009559.1:0-17935 GCA_901482245.1 Timema douglasi
CACCCTACCATTACACATTAGCGTAAGTGCGTATAACCCGAACGGGTAGTAAGACGCGGTGCTAATAATAATAATAATAAATTTCATATATTCGTACATATATTATTTTCATATAAATAAATATATTGGTTTCTTATAAATAATATACAAACAAATATATTGTATTTATAAAATATAGGCATAGTTTCACCAACGTGAGAGAAAATATCCCCAGTGATTTGATGAAGGACTCGAACCCAAAACTTCCAGTCAATTGTGAACAAAAAATGTAATGTTAGCTCAACAGCTATTATGGCCTATAAACTTCACGGAGGGCAGTTTGTAGTGTTGTAAAAAATGTTAGGGATGAACACTGCCCAAAGTTCTCACTTATTTAAAATAGTTATTGTAATGTTTATAAATTATACCTGCTACTTATGATACTGTTTTCTTCAGACATAATTACTATATGTAACGTTTTTCATTTTTGCGATACATTTAAGACATGCAAAGTGTGCTCAAAATATTGTATTTAATATTTAGTAATATGAAAGTATTAAAGAGAAACATAGGTGAAGTAAGTGTATTACTTTACAAGTAATTTATAAAGGAAAATATAAATACGTTACAAATAATTGTTTAAATTAAATTACCACCCGTGAAAGTTATCAAGAGTAAATAAACAACTTATCTTTGTAATCATAATAAAATAGATTAAAACACGTGTGCATATCCTAAGGTTTGTGTTTGTTATTGTAAGTAAATGCCTCAATTTTTGGGTAAAAATCAAGAAAATCTCTACGGTGGACCAGGCTATTTATTTATTTTGGCCCTAATCTTTAAATTATGGTAGTTAACTGATAATTTATATTTGAAAACTAAAAATTATTCAAAAATGGTTTTAACGATTTTATTTAAAATATTTGGGGAGTGTTATGTATACAAAATAAAAATTGATAATATATACTGTTTTCGGAAAAATACGTTTAAGGGTGAAAAGTTTACAAATAATTGATCTTTAAAAATTTAAAAAATAGCTTTAACGATTTGTTTTAAACTGGTATTTGGTTGATTTTTTTAAAATTAATGACTTATGTAAGCTACATTTAAAAATCACTTAATAGTTGTTTAATAGGTAATTTACGATTTTGGAATATTTACAAATTTTGGGGGAAAAAAGCCTTAACGATTTGGTACTTGGGTAAAATTTTAGATAGTAAATAACTATAGTAGTATTTTTTGAAAATAAATTAACTTAATAGAAGTTTGCATCAACAAACCACAGAAAATTTAAAATTTTTGAAAATGAAACCTAAGATTTATTTAAAAATTGTTATCTGGGTTTTTTTCCATGAAAAATAGAAATATATTTATATTTTTACAAAGCTATATAATTTAATGATAGTTTATAATTAACTTATTTTTGTAGATTCGAATCGTTTTAAAATTTGTTTGAACAAATATGCTTAGAATTGATATTACGGACATACGTTTCTTGGGATTAACAAAATATTATATTATTTTTCTGATAAAAACATATTTAAGTGTAGCTTACAAAAAAACTATTTTTGAAAATTTTTTACGAGCTATAAAACAGTATATGAGAAAGTTTGTATGATAATGGCGTACCACTTATCCACACATACGATTTGATAAGCTAATTTCCGGTAGTTAAAACTACTATAACAAGGCTAAACGGATTTTTATAAATTAACACTCATTTTAAAGGCTAAGGGTTCTGTGTGTCAAAAGAATAGTAAAATATTCAATGAAAACCTTATTTTGCTGGTGATAATCCAGCTCAATCGGTGTTCACGAAGGTAATATATACCGGCTGTGTGTGAAGCGAGTTATCTCTACTATCAATCCTTGTTTACAGCACTATATAATTTCTGATTGGTCTATCGTTGTATATCACTAAGTAAAATATTTACCTTTGCTACAAATAATAAGTCAATTATTCTTTAAGTTTACAAAACAAATACAAAACAATTAGAAGGGTTGTTTTAAAGTACTCATTGTGTTATATAGGGGAATCATACTTGTTTTTATTAAAATTAAAAACTGAAAGATCAATATTTATGGAAATATGATAGCACTCTGACCGGTAAATCTTTTTATGGAAAGTCGATTAAGGCCTCATTTAATACAACTATTATCGATAATAGTCTTAAATACATTTTAAATCGCTAATCTGCAGCTATTGCTGCAATGACTCAATAGTTAATAAAAGTTTTACTAAGATACGATGAACATATTTTAAATGATAACATTTTAAGAAACTATGCAAATTTCTTATGCATGTATATTGTGCTACAATAAATAAAATATAGGATGGACCCTATATTATTTTAAGGAACATTTAATTTACAAACTATAACTTTGTAATTGGTCCTCTATATATTATATTAATGTTAGCTCATTGTTATATATTCGCCTCAACAAATGTATTTTGTGTATTTAAAACTATACTTTGTTGAATCATTCTCAAAATGTATGTCTTCAGTTCTAACTTTGATGTTTTATAAAGGAGTTCATAATATTACATAGACTTGTACAAACAGAAAAATGCCAACCATTACTTTAATAATTTGGGTCATTAGCGAAGAACATTTTTGACGAAATATAAAGTTAAATGTTTCGGTCAATGTATCTTCATTACGTATACACTACGAGGAAGTACGACATAGAAAATCTTCTGTTGGGTGTTCCAACATTTATCACGTTCTCCTGTGATTATGTCTAACGCCAGACGGAAGAATAGAACTGGTCCCGCAACCATTTGACTTGTCAAGGAGATGGGGACAAGCTTCTGTGCGTGCGATCTTTGTTGGCGAGGGTAAGAGAGAGAGATCCCGCGCACGCAAACACACACACACACACACACACACATATACTCTCCGTGCAGCCTCGGCGAGTTTCCGGTTGTGGTCCATGGCTGACAGAGGTCTAGAGCTGGAAGATCTTCAAGTAGATTCCTGGAGACGGTAGAACAATTTGAACCATTTGATTAGTTGAGTTGAAAGTTTCTAACTATATATGTTATGATTATTTTAAAAGAGAAGTGCAAGAACAGATTAAGATCATGTTTCATACTGATATACCATGATGCTGGCTGCAACAACAGTTTTGGAAATTAAAACATTTTTGCCAACAATAGCTACATTCTACTATATTATTTGTGTTATTTTTTAAGACATTGATAATATATATCGAAAATGACAGCAACAGATAAAATGACTTGATTTATGAAAACTAAAAAGATTTTAGTAACTTTAGTAACTATTTGATATGGTTCCTCCTACCAAAATTAGGGTATACTGTCACGCCTTGAAATATTATGATCTACTATACAATCAATAATATCTAGATAATATTCAAGCACGCAGGTTTGAGGTGAGTGCGACACCGGGGCATTGGTTGAGTGTACCCCAAGAGACACTCGTATTCAGTGTCTTCCTCATCCGCATAGAGCTCTGGGAGCTAGTGTTCAATTATACAGCTCTCTGGACACTATGTACTAGAAACCACCATGCGTACTGATGTGGCTGAGTACAGTAGTACTACCAGCACTTCCTTACAGCGATAGCTTTAGAATACTGAGATATATTAGAACATATAAACATTTTAATATGACATTCTTTTCAACTGATGTTATATAATAACACACATTTACGGAGTTGATGTATCTTAGCTCAGTTTGTAGAGGTTGTTGGAATGAGATATGAAATATAACATATAGTTCATGTAAACTTTAGCAGGGTTGATGAGGTTTAGTGAAGGACTTAAGTTACTGAAGTGAAACTTGGTTCCACCTTCTAAAACAGGGCTACAATGTATACTGTTTTCAGTATTTATTAAACTTAAAAATTAACTGTAGGAAACAGGACGGATTGTAATAGATCTCCCATAACCGGGCTGCAATTTTTAAAATTACAGTGAAAGTCAATCTAGTTTTAAGCAAGAATATTGTCCAGGGGGAGGCATAGAGGGTTGCAAGATTCCCTCGTGGGGTCCATTGGAGAAACACCTATGATAGAACCACCAAAAATAATGGAGTTATGTTAAACACTCGTGATAATACCAGCAAACAGAGTATACTTGTGTTAAATACTAGTGATAACACCAGCAAACAGAGTATACTTGTGTTAAATACTAGTGATAGCACCAGCAAACAGAGTGGAGTTATGTTAAATACTAGCAAACAGAATGGAGTTATGTTAAATACTAGTGATAACACCATCAAAAAGAGTGGAGCTATGTTAAATACTAGTGATAACACCANGCAAACAGAGTGGAGTTATGTTAAATACTAGCAAACAGAATGGAGTTATGTTAAATACTAGTGATAACACCATCAAAAAGAGTGGAGCTATGTTAAATACTAGTGATAACACCATCAAAAAGAGTGGAGTTATGTTAAATACTAGTGATAACACCATCAAACAGAGTATACTTGTGTTAAATACTAGTGATAACACCAGCAAACAGAGTGGAGTTATGTTAAATACTAGTGATAACACCATCAAAAAGAGTGGAGTTATGTTAAATACTAGTGATAACACCATCAAAAAGAGTGGAGTTATGTTAAATACTAGTGATAACACCAGCAAACAGAGTATACTTGTGTTAAATACTAGTGATAACACCAGCAAACAGAGTATACTTGTGTTAAATACTAGTGATAACACCAACAAACAGAGTATACGTGTGTTAAATACTAGTGATAACACCATCAAAAAGAGTGGAGTTATGTTAAATACTAGCAAACAGAATGGAGTTATGTTAAATACTAGTGATAACACCATCAAAAAGAGTGGAGCTATGAGTATACGTGTGTTAAACACTAGTGATAGCACCAGCAAACAGAGTATACGTGTGTTAAACACTAGTGATAACACCAGCAAACAGAGTATACGTGTGTTAAACACTCAGGCAGTCAAAGAGCTGTAGATGAACTAGTTAATCCAACTAAACTATTATTTATGTAGTAGATGAATTCTTTAGTAACCAGAACTTAAGTGTGTAACAAATTAATCTTAATATTCAAATTTTGATTTTTAATTTAAGTTATCTTCTATTTAAATGAAACCCAATCAAATCGTTGTTAGGGAATGCCACACTACCTGGCGCATGGACACGAGATACTTGAATATTCATAACTTGCGACGAGATATAAACTGACGTACCTGAATCCAGGGCAATCAGGTCGTAAACTAACTCGGTGAGGTGAGCGCGTGCTGTTAAAAAGTCAAGGTTTAAATCCCTTTTCTTGTGTCATTTATTAATAATTATTTACTCAATCGATCTACTGGAGTATTCTCTGAAATACGTTTTTGCTTTGTTATCAGATCTTTTTGCGGCACATTTTATGCTTGGTTTGGGCTTTGTCTATTATTTTCATTAAATACTGAGTGTAATTAACTTATTTATTATTTAAAAAAAATTCATTGTTCTTATTCTGAAATATAATCAAGAATTCAAGACAAGATGTATATATATATATATATAATTTTCTAAAGCTGATACACAACCTTTAAAATTTATGTTAAATATAAAAATAGACCAATGTTTTTTAAATCAAATTTGAATGACCAATTATTTGAGTTCGGAAGAAAATTGGTATTCAATACTGTGAAAACGTATCTAGTTTTACATTTTATATACTGTACCTTAATGGGTGTGACATTTTTGGACCGGCAATTTGTGAAATCCGGGCATTCTATAAAACGCCTAAGCTTTCTATATAATGCCAGTGTGGTGTTGCCAAAGTATGAAGTATACGGGTTTTGCTGTTGTATTTCATATTTATTTTTAAGGTGTTTTTTTTGTCATTTTGAAGTCTAGGAATATATTATCAATTCTTTTATCCAGTTCTATGTAACTTTTGTGCTGTTTCCTTGCTGGTCCACATAATTACTAGGACTTAAGTTGGTCAAGTTAGTTTATTTTATAATAGGATAGTTAGTTAAGGTTAGGTTAGGTTGGGTTAGGTTATCTATTGTTCTCGGTAATATATTGACTGATTATTCTATAAATTTCCTATAAAAAGTAGGAAATACAACAGTAAAACTAATTTATTACATAATTTTCTAAAACCGCTTTGGAATTTGATAGAAAGCCTAGACATTTTATAGAATGCCTGGTGTACACACATTGTTATTAACAAATACATTACTAAACAACACTTTACCAAGATATATTATATTTTAAGATGAGATGGAGTGATGTATTTAGGTTAAGATTGAAATAATAAAATGTTTAATTTTGTGATCGGGATATTTTTAATGAATACAAAAAAAAAAAAGGTTTAGTTTAAATAGAACAAATATATTGGATAAGTGAGATTTTTTTTTTCAATCTTTCTGTTAGTTTAAATAGTAGACACATTTTAAGAGTGTTGTCTACTATCAGTTTATTTTTGTTCCATAAACCGTATATTTAAAGAATAATCAAAATTATTTTTGGTATTAAAAGTGTTTGAAATAAATAAATTCAACCTATGAATTATATTTGAAGGTCTGTATGTTCATAAATACATGCAAATAGGTACAAATTTTACCATTAAGGATACTAATCTTATCATTAAATGGATCACAGATAGCCGAAAACCCAGGGAGTATTTTGTAATTATTGTCTAGTAATCCTTTATTAGTTATAATATTTATTCACATTTTATTTACTATATGTTGAAAGGGAAATATGTCAGAAATAACTTTACATAACTACAATATACATGTATAGATGCATATTTATTATATTGTCGATTAACGGAATAATTAAATTGTTAAGTTAATACAAAAAGATGAATATTCAACTTAGCAATGAAATTGATCCATATTAATAACGAACATATATTATTCAAAAATAGATAAACCAAAACCAACTTTTCCCTTCACGTGGCATAAAATTAAACAGTTATTTACAAGTTTACTAAAATTAATTTTAAATAAACTTTGAGGAGTTACTTTGAGTCCAGCCTTGTGTAAACTATGTCAAAGGCAAGCCCTTCCTCCTTTCCCTTGGACCACAAGACAAGTATAATGAGCAATTATCTCGTATCATCTTAACTTCGTAAACCCCTTTATTAAAACCAGCTATACTACCTGTTAAACAACTATGTACGGCAGTTTGCCCACTCACCCGATCGACGGTTCAGTCAGATAAGAGAATATGCTGGTTGTTGTCGGGAGGGGCGGAGGGGGTGGCTTTGCGCATGGAAACAGTACAAGTCAACATTATCGTTTGTGAATTAGTGAATTATTAGTTTTAAAAGCGCTCAACGCCAATGCAGCTATTTGAGTCTGGTGGCGCACTTTTGACCAGCCTCGAATAATTAGTACTCAGTACTTTTTCCACCCGTGAAAACCAAATTTCTACAAGACTAAGATTTGAACTACAATTTCTGTTGTAGCACGACAAACATAGATTAGAGACGAGACCAAAAATGCTGTGTAGCAATGTCAGATAAATAATTAAATCACCCCGTTATTATATTTGCTAGTTACGGTTATAGCTGCATATAAATATAATAATCTTTGAACTGAAAATTACACCTCTACACGGGGAGCGATCCCAGGTCTTTGGCTTAGTATTTATATTTAGCACCGCATCTTACTACCCATTCGGGTTATACGCTTTAAGTACTAATTACTCTAATAGATTAGGAATTGGGTAGGTTGAATTAGAGGAAGTGAACCCGCATTTGCGTGGAGGGAGAGTGGAAAACCATTTAGGAAATACCGCCCCCAGTTCACCCGACCGAGAGTCGAACCTCGATCTCCCCGTCCTCAGCAGTCGAGCTCAACATGACAAGCGCGTTAGCCAACTACGCCACCGAGGCGGGTTTGGCGTAGTAAATCATTGCCCTAACCACTGAGCTATCCAGGGGTCATGTCATGCCAATTTAAAGGCTATGATATTTAGATGCGACTACAAGAGTAATTAACAAATATAATAGCGTGTCTATTTAATTCATCAATATATGTGCATTCGTACAGTTGTAATTGTACCACTAGCATCAAAAGGCCCTCCCTTCCAAGAAATATTTAAAACTTAAACAACAATTAAACCAATGTTTTTGGTTTTAAAAGTTAAAACAAGTCATAATAATTCTATAAAGTTAGACCTTGAATCTACATAGGCTATATTAAAACAAGAGTGTAAAAACTCGGGAAGCTTGCACAATATTTCAAGTTTAAAATTATTTTGATTACTTCAGCCATACGTGGTATAAGTAATATTTTGTCTGTCTGTAACGTTGTAGCTTTCTGAGCGTTTGTAGTTCTCATTATATCTGGATTCTTAAAGTAATGTTGTGAAACAGGACTATTGGTTAAAGGTTCAATATAATAGGAAGGTCCTCATTGCTACTAACACATCACAATATAGTGACTGAATTCTACTACAGCGATAGGAAATATACGACCAGTTGTTAAATTTGAATTTGTAGGTCCATACTTGTATCATAAACTTTAATATATAAAACTATGATTTAAAGTTGTGTTGGAAAATTTGTAGTTATTAGGTCAGCATTTTTTTGAGTAAAATCACAATTTTTTTTTTTTCACATCTTAACTAATCATTACTATCGTCTACCACTGCCTTGCTGTCCTAGTTAATCTACATGCTTTAATCTATACTACAAGTTAATTTGGGGGCATCCTAGTAGATGGGATATCTTTTAAATATAATTTGAGTAAATAATTATCTGGAAAGAATTTATAAAACAGAACTTGAATGTTAGGTTTAGTGGATTATATGATTTCAATATATGGATTGTTTATAGTAAATTAATACGATTATTAAGGTTATGGAGCACAGACTTTCTCCTCTCTTATATAAGTTATAATTATAGCTTGTGTGAAATTAATTAGTATATATTGTTATAAAAACACTATGGGAAAAGAAGACTCGTATTTCTACAAAAACACTAAGGTTTTTTTTTTACTTTCTCATAAACTTATAAATATAATTGATAAAATAACTTAGTTATAAAAATAATTTCAACCAATTTTGAGGAAATTTTTTTAATATAGTGAAAGTAATATTATCTTAATATAGACTATAGTAAAGAAACATAAAAAAATTACCAATTTGATCACACATTATTCTTTATAATTACACAAATCCACATTTATTGAGAGATTAGACAGACCGAACAAGAAATTTCTTTTTAAATTAGTGTCTCATGATAGACCTATTACTACTAGACAGCGCAATCACAGCCTCTCTTTACTCTCGACTAGACCAATGTATATTGCCATGACGTCATTAAGGGCATAAGTGTTGGTTTTTGAACTATATTTTGGTATTGTTAGCTGTAAATTTGTCTGGACTAGAATGATTGTTAAATCAATTTGTCAAATTTACTATATTATCTCAGATCCAAAGAGATTTTAATAAGAGTATATATTGTTTTATATCGTAATAAAAATGGCAAATTGTAATATGGTCAAACTTGTATCTAATAATAGGCGATATCAGACTTGTTTCGGATGGAGCCCGGAGCAAACGTGAGCTAAACTGTTCTGGTTGGTTTGTGATGGAAAGTATGGAGCACGAGTCCAGTCCAGCACCAATGAAACTATTTTAATAGCTGATCTTTCAATATTCTCCATGAAATTGAGGCTACATATCCTCTAAATAATACCTTTATTATATCTACTTCGTAAGAATGAATGTGCGCATAGTATGGTGGATCATAAAACATGGCGCACAAAAGAAATTAAACAAATTGTCACTTTTAAAATTCATATATTGGTGAAGAGGTGACCAGTTTTAAAGTGGAGTACATTTTACAAATCTAAGGGGGATGGATGGTTTTTATAAAATGTTTTCCATTGTCCTCTCATTAACTAGATATATTCCTTTAAATAAATGGTAAGATACTGTAGATGGACATAGTAGTACATCTACATATGAAGAGCTTGAGGAACTAATGTGCCAAGTAACATATCTATATTTGTATGCCTATAGCGCCTTACATAGAGCAGTGTCTCTCAAACTGTGGTTCTAGAACCACTGGTGGTCCGTGGTGCCCTATCAAGGGGTACGCAGGATCCTAGGATGTATAGCAATAATAATTTATTAAATAATGTTTATCACATATAATAAAAAAAAGCTTAAAAGCAAAATATTAAATATGAAACCAGATACAGTGGCCACATGGTCTAAGGCATCATTCTCGTAGTAGGCTATACTACCGATGACGGAAAAATCGGGGATCTATCCTGGTCAGTGTGTGGCAAGGCATTATACTAAATCATTTTCCACTCCTCTCCACGCAAGTGTGGTTACACTTCCTATAAATTCAACCTTCCTAATCCCTAGCTCATTAAGTAATACGTACAAAGGCGTACAACCCGAACAGGTAGTAAGACGTGGTGCTAACTAGTACGGTACCGGTAGACACGAGGGACCTACAAGAGGAAGTCTGTACCGATCTTAAGTACAAAATTACAAACTAATTTTTATCAAAAGTATTAAGCTTTGATTGTTTTAAAAATTAATAAAACAATGTTATTATTATAGTTTTAAATTAACATCTTAATTATTATTAATGTAATTTTATTTATTGATTTTCAACATTCAATTAAGTTAATTAATTTTTCTCTTGTATTTATAATCCCAAAATGTAATTGTTTAAAAATAATGTTTATTATTATTATTATTATTATTATTAGCACCGCGTCTTACTACCCGTTCGGGTTATACGCACTTACGCTAATGTGTAATGGTAGGGTGATTGTGAGATGAAATGAAGGACCTACAGTTTAACGTGGAATCCGAACCACGGTGGAGGCCTGGCATTCCTCACATTCACAAGATGTCTTGTCAGAGGGGAAGGAAGGGTTTGGTAATCAGATAAATCTTTGCCGGGACCGAGGATTGAACCCCGGCCGCCAGCATAGAAGTCTGAAACCTTACCCCTAGACCGCCAGGTCACCAAAAATAATGTTCCTCCTGTATAATTGAAACCCTCCCCTTCTCCCCCAACTCTCAGGTACCTGGTCACACATGCTTATTTTTATTCATTTATAAAATTTAAAACTTTGTTTCAAACTGTTACTTACAAAAATTTAACAGAATTATGAAATATTTATATTTTTTCACCTTAAATATTAATATCTCAGAATTGAACTAATTATCTAATAATTGGCAGGAAGTAAGGCACCACTTTGTTAATAGCAGAACGTGGTTCCAGCAATGTTCTGTACTTGCACATGTGTGGTTCTCCCCCAAACCCGACACGAGGGACGATACGTTACATAGAGTGCGTGTAACGGCAGTAGATTAGCTGCTGGTAGCAAGTAAATTACACTGACACGTGATCAGCTGCTTCGAGTTGTTTATAATGGTAAATCTACCATGATAGGGGCCTAGCGTATGAACGGCCTTGCCATCACCCAAAGAGGAATACAAGGGGTCATTTTGTTATAGCAACAACGGTATTCATTCAGCCGAGTATTAAAGTAGATCTACTAATGGATTTTATTAATTTTTGATCCGTTTTTACTCTCATTTAAACTAGAAAAAACCGTTTTGTGATTGAATGTACCAAGCCAGGGATGGCGAGACCTCTCCAACCAATGTGTCAGTGTGTCAGTGTGTCAGTGTGCTAGTTGAATTTTGAAATAGTCTACTGTGTCACCTTTTATTTACGTTTTTAATTTAGAATTTAATTTTGTTTAGTTGTTGAGTATTATTATTATTATTATTATTATTATTATTAAATGTAATGAGAAACTCAAATAAAAAATTAAATATATAAATGATTCCTAGATTTTAAAGAAGAAAAATTTATTAAACTTTCAAGGACAGTAAAAATCCTACATAAAATTTCCATATTAATTTGAGACATTTTATTATATTTGTCTAGCCAAGATAGAATGCTGGTTTCATAACTTAGCTTCAACAGCACACAATATGCATTTAGCTACGAGCCAAGAATATTTTAAACCGTTTATTTAAAGTTCATTGTGACATGATATTGAATGACATGGCTGTCGAATTATTATTTACTTAAAAAAATTATACCCCATTGGGAAAAAAAATATTGATTTTTTATTTTTTCATTTTGTCTTTCCATCCAAATTGCTTTCGAGTGTCGCCCAGTGGCACTCGTGCCATAGATTTACCATCCCTGATTTAAAGTGTCAAGTTGACAATAAACTGGACTTCTAAAGACAGGGAGATAGGGGTATACTTAGGGTGGTACTTCAAAGAGTATTTTCCTCTCTCACTCTAAGCAAATACGGGTGGACATCCTCTAAACTCCACCTTCCTTCTCCCTAGCCTGATCGCATAGTTGGGTCAGACGCGTGTATCCAAACACAATGCGAGAGGCGGTGATAGAAGAGATTAACAAAATCCTTATTGTTCGCTTTAATTTCTTAATATGAAGTGACTTATTAAAACTTTAAACTAATTAATTTTAATAGTTTTTGAAGAATGTGTTAAGTTGCCTGCTTGCATTTAATATGCATGCCATAGTACTAATCTACCCAAAGCTAAAAGACCAATGCTCTGCTATTCTTACAGTTCTAAACTTGATTATTCCTTTTAATAAACACAAGTATTATCCTTTACTTGAACTCAGGGGTCCGTAGTTTAAACCAGAAATATATTAGCCACAACTAACTTGTTAAATAACCAACCAGCTTTCTGGCACATAAAGAACTATTATGTATATGGCCACCAGAAAGTAAGCTAGCCATTCAAACTTATCCTGAGAGTCCTCCATCAAATCCTTAACCTGACACCCAAAGCTTTTCAGATCCATTTCACATGATTCTTCAATCAAAGTTTTTAGCTATTAATGGTTCTTGTAACTTCAGGTTTCTCAACTAAAATATTGCGTACACGCCTAATCTATCATCACCCCTACCCGTCACACGACCACCCCACTCAGCCTACGTTCCTTGATAATACTTAAAATGTTTAGGGATGCATACAAATCATGAAATTCTTCATTAATTAACTTTATCCATTCTCCCGTTTGTTCACCCCTCTTAAGCCCAAATATCCTTCTCAGTACTTAGTTTTTAAAAACGGTAAATTTGTTCTGTTGGTATAAAGTCAACGCTTCACATATGTAAATAACAATGTCTAGGGCTATAGATTTGTACATTCTCGATTTAATATTTCGAGAGAGAAGGAAATGACAGTAGTTTACCAAAAGGAGTGATCGCATTACTTGTATGAATTCAGTTTTTGACCTCAACAATATTGAGGTATAAAGTTCGACAATATTTGAAATCTCACGTTGAATTCATTTAAAGTGTATATAAATGCTAGAGGAAGCCAACGTTGACACGGGTGAGTCTTAACTACACACAGTTAATTTATTATAGCATTGGTTACAGAGTATTGTTTCATTTGAAACAAACATTTTATGATAAATTAATGTTTGTTAATTAACTTAGCATTTTTTAATGTTATTTGACAATGATGACTACAATCTGCAATAGGTATGTAGAATAGTGGTTGTACTAACCTCAACCTGTCCACCTAAACATAACTGAACCATTATATAGAAATATATTCTGCTATTTGAAGGTCGATGATTTACCCCTCACATTATCGACTCTGATATCCTGAAATGTGAAACTAAGGCCTTATTACATTAGTTTGTTTGATGAACTTCAATGTATATATTTATAATTTACTAAATAAAAGTCCTTAGAATCATTTTGATAATAAATAGTGACTGTATTATAAATAGTTCAGATGGTAAAAACATTCTCAGTACACTCAACCGAGATTCGAACATCTATCTCCCCGTCATTGGCAATCTAGTTTAATGCGTGAATAGCGCCTTAGACCACACGAACACTAGAGTGAGCTCTGCTGTTTCACATGTGGTGAGGTCCTCGCCCACATGTGGAAGGGGAGGGGGGGAGAACTCAGCTTACCCATACCAGGTTGCATAAAACAGTGGTTTGTAAATTAATTTAAAAACGCCCAAAGCAATTAATAAGATCATACACTGGTGATAAATTAATTTAAATTATATACTTGAAATTAATAATAATATTTAGCACCGCGTCTTACTACCCGTTCGGGTTATACGCTTACTTGAAATTAAAAGATGAATACCTTATATATTGGAGTCCATCTTTTGCATAGTTAAAGAAAAGTGTAACGAGAGTGTAAAACCATATTAAGAATATTTCTCTTATAAAATCACGTAGGCTCTATACTCTTTTGGTCCCTACTTATTTAAATTAAGAAATAATTTAATCATATTGTTGAGAAACTAATTATCAAAGAATGAAAATAGCATAAAATTATATACTTAATATAGCACAAAAAGATATAATATTTTTTGTAATAACGTTCTTTTAAACAAACCTTTAGTAAATAGTGCTTGAAACACTCTAAAAGCCATAAGTGGACTTTCAAGTACTCAGTGAGCAGACAAAACAGATCTGGGAAAATTACTGCTGGTGGAATCTTACTAAAAACTAAAGGTATCTTGGTTTGAACTCGGGTAATGGCTAAGCTATAGGGTTTTAAGTACACCTAAGAGAAGACAGTAACATTTATAACTACAGAAGGTACTTAATATACGTTCATATATCCACACGTTAAGGCATATTGTCTTTAGCTATCAATTTTGTGAGTCTAGATAATAGTTGGATATTAAGAAAGAATATACTAAAAATCAATGTTGTTTCATAAAAATATATTAGTACTGTCTTAAATGTCGTTTCTTAACATGATCTTACTTTAATGTTTGTCCTAAGCGACCAACGTGAAATTTACCTGAATGTAAGTTAGTTTGCAATTTGTCTAATATTTTCACTATGACGTATTCATAATCAATAAAGTTCAATGCAATCTGTTAGTGAATATCTTATTTCGTTGTTCTTTAAAGAGAGGTTTGTTCTTATTTCCTGATGAAAATTAGAGTTTGGGCAAGGCATACAGGTATATATACAATTGCCATTATAATAATTGTCTTTATAATTATCATTAGCATCATCATCATAAATAATAAATAGAGACATATAAATGTAAGGAGATAAATATTTTAACAAAATTTTCTTTAAAACATTAAAATGTTTATAAAAACAGATTTAAGGTTCATGGCATTCGTTTTGAATACACAACACATGTGTGAAATAAAATTAAAGAAAATAGTTTCACTAAATTCACTATTTAACTTCTTAAATACGAGTTGTTATCAATTTTGTTGACTTAAATTCCATTTGACAATAACATTCCAATAAAAAAAAATTCTCTATTTCTCTCAGCATAGTAATTGAATACTTACTTTAACCAAACAACAATGGTGAATTATATTTTTAAAACTGCTAATATGGTGGCCACATTGTTAATAAAACACATATTTAACAAACAGAAGACGAAAAAGAAACAATACCCAAACATACTAAATTACATTTTTAACAACTAGGATCTGGTTGGTTTGATATTTACAAATGTTGGACTTAATTATTAATTATTTTTTCTAGTTTTTGGACTAAATAAATTAAACAAGAATTCATTTGTTACCATTCTTGATAAAAATACTACCAACTTTTTATAGTGAAAATCAAATTTTTATTTAAGGAAATCATTAGCTTTCCACAAATCGGGGTATCATATCAATATCATTCATTATTCATATAATTTATATATATTACCATAATTAATAGCATAATAAATACTACCATCATAGCTAATAGATCAGCCATAAATTGCATTATTTATAATAAATAATCTATTATTAAGGTTTTTATCATGGCCAATATTAACATCAACACTATAGTTACTATTTTAAACGTTAGGAGCTCTCCTAGAAGTTCTAGTTCTAGTCGAACCAATATTAATTGACAGCTCTAAAAGCTTTTGGTGAAGGTTTTATTGTTGGCACCACGAATCAATATCCTTCTAGAATATCCGCATTTATAAAAATGATGGGGTAGTGAGGGGAACGTATAATTGATAGTAAATGTTACCACATTTGTATCAATGTAAAATGGGAGAGGGAACAGTATAAGACGCCCCTGTGTATACCCAGCCAAGATTCGAAGTCTTACCTCTTTGTCATCATAAAACCAGACTCTACCAGAAAGGCTGGCTCCTCGCTGCGGGTAATGTTAGAAACTGCAGTTATCTCGTGAATTTTTGGAACCTGACATACAGAATAGTTAAATATTTTAATACTGGAGAGAGTATTCAAAAATATACTAGGCTGGTAAGCCCAAGACTATCATTATATCTTTCTAAATCCACCAGGAGCATGTCAATAGCTCAGGGAGAGCCTTACAACCTGGCTAAGTCATTACGTCATTACGTCTTAGCCACAGAGTGAGGAACAAGCCTGGAGAACAATATTTTGACTTATTTACGTACACATTAATATATATAAATAAATATTTACTATATATTAATATATAATAAAACATATTGACTGTTTAAGTAAATAAATCAAAATATGGTTCTCTAGGCTTGTTTCTTGCTCTGTGGCTAAAACGTGTTTGTCTACTATGTATATATAATGCTATCACATTTCTCCAACACTTTAAGACCATATTCATAGTGAATGCCATGTTCTAGTTTCCTAATATTACATATAGTGTGTACATTTAATAAAACCCTATTTTTAACGTGTATAACTGAACCAGTTCTGCCATCTGACAAAAATGAGACTTTAAGATGTTGACAATTCCTAGAATCAAGATAAGGAGGATAAATAATTATTATCATAGGTATTAATTAAATTAATTTTAATTGTAGTAAGGAGAAGTAAAAATCAGAATTATAAGGAACGTACTTGGTAAAATGACAATTAGTTAATTAGTTGCTACACTCTAGAGTCAAATAACATAAAAAATGAAAAAGAACAAAAGGGGGGTTTAATAGGCTAACACTTTTGCATACAAAATCTATAGGAAACCAACCCATACATATGACATTATATATAATAACTCCAACCGTCCCATATCACATAAATTAGCAACTTTCAATAGCCTGGTTTATAGACTACTTCATACACCACTTTCTAAAATTAATTTTAAAAATTAACTTAACATCACTAAACAAATTGCCACCACTAATGGTTATGCTCACTCTATAATATATACAATTATTCAGACACAAATATCTCAAATCGGAAAAAAGTCTAACCTCACAAATATTTTCGACAACCCTAACCAACCTAAATGGGTAAAATTCAACTACATAGGCCCTGAAACTAATAAAATAACTAATGTTTTACAAAAATATAATATTATGATTGCTTTCGAAACAAATATCAAAAAACATTTACCCAACTCCAATCCCAACACTCAAAATATTTACAAAAATAGCGGAATATATAAACTAACCTGTGATTGTAACGCTGTACACTGAGCGGGCACTGAACGGGCACTTTCTAAACGCTATTCTGAACAGATTTGTGACTTCAAATTTAATAGAACCAAATCAGAGATTTATGAACACTTAAAAATCTCAGGCCATCAACCAACTCCTATAAACCAATCCACGAAACTTCTCCTTCCTTCAACCAAAGACTTGAAAATGAACATTGCTGAAAATCTCCATATTTATAATGCCACTTTTCATCACAATATTATCCTTAATGAACAAACAAAATTTGAAAACCAATACCTTATCAACACAATCAAAAATCTTTCACAACATATAGAAATTAAAAATTTCAATCACACCCCATCCCACCACAAAACCCTGTCCTCCTACCATCATAGTTGAGACCTGTTTGGGCCAGTATCGTGAAGTTTTGAAAATTTCTCCCTTTTTTTCCCTCCTATGTCCTATATTATTTCTCCACCCAACACTATGTATTTAACTTCATGCCTTTTTTCATCTATCTATATTCAGTAGCACTCACCAACTGATACATAGATATGAATATATACTATGGGAACCAGAGAAGGATAATAACAAGATCAAATAGGCCGACACTGGTCTATTCACTTTCTGTTTC
>CABEEJ010009560.1:6483-17932 GCA_901482245.1 Timema douglasi
CAGGCCTCCACCGTGGTTCGGATTCCACGTTAAACTGTAGGTCCTCCATTTCATCTCACAACCACCCTACCATTACACATTAGCGTAAGTGCGTATAACCCGAACGGGTAGTAAGACAAGACGTGGTGCTAATAATAATAATAATAATTTTACAAGTGTTGGCAACCCCGAACTGTCATCCAGGTAGAAACCTATTGTGAATGGCATATACCTTGCTCCTGCTGTATTCCCCCAGCCTGAGGGTAGTAACCCATGTTCCCCAGTTGGACCATGGCCTCCGCTGCCTGTTGGCTGTCGTCGTCTGGCATGGGGTCCCCCTCGGATAACATGTGACTCTTCGCTGGAGAACTGCAGATCTGAACATTACAACATTCAGTCACAGCTCGTACACAAAACAGCCGCCAGATGATCGTGAACATTACCATTAGTTCGTTCAACCCCGAGATTATTAATGATGGGGTGTGACGGAACCAGCTATCTAGTTTGATATGAGTCTGACACCAGTGCTGGTTTGGTCACCAACTACACTTAGCAATGGTTGAGTATTTACGACCCAGACAGACCCTGATCTCAGCCTTAGATGAATTCCTCTACTTTAACAACCATAACAATGTAAGAACCGAGACAAAAGACTTCACACGTACTTACAAAGAGAAAAATAGCTCTTGGTGGATTGATACACGTTGGTAAAATTATCAGTTTCCTGGAGATATTTTACTATCTAAATTTTTTAAACTCTTAACCCCTTAAATAATTAATGAAACCATTTTAAAAATTGTCAATCGATGTCAAAGTGTGGTAAAAAAAAAAGTTTCATATTCAAAAAAACGAGGAAGGGGGCCTCGAAAATTGAGGGCTGATGAACTTTAAATTCCTTAAGATGGTCCTATTCTTTAAGAATTATATTTTAAAATAGGAAATAAATTTTAGAATAATATCCAACAAAGCCAGTATTTGGGGGAATATTATTTGTATTGTTGATAAATACCTTCTTCCAGAATTTCCTTCTTTCGGGCCCTGTTACTGGCCCGAGCCATTTCTGCTTCTAGATCTCCCTCTACGTCCACAAAGTCGTAATCCTCGAGGTGGGACTTTCCAAACGGGTGCTCGGGAGAGCTGTTTTGGCTCTGAAATACAAATATCATTATTACATAGACGTACGATGTGATGTAAGGGGTAGGTCAGGACTAGATAGCAACAAACACTTTCAAACAACAGTGTATGAAGGAATGGTTCCTATCCAGGCACAGCCCAACAATCCTTCACTATCACACACGATACATACGTCGAGTACGAGTGTAACATTTCAAACAAACAATAAAACAGATTGATTCGAATCCCAATGGCAGTCTTACCTTGACAAACTACACTATGGTCATAGCTTTTAAGCAATATACATCTATTGTCCATCACCGCATCTTACTACCTGTTCAGGTTATACACATAAGTGATACCTGCTCTTATAGAGTGAGAACGAGGAGAGGTAATATACCCGCATTTACATGGAAGGAGCGTGGGAAAACCACCTGACCAGGATTCAAACCCTATCTCCCTTCATGGGCAGCGAGTGAATGTATTGCGTCGTACCCCGTGTTCAGGTTCCGCGATGGTGTAGTTCTCTTCATCGCCACCGAGAGAGTCCACCTCTGCCTGTTCGAGCGCACGCTCCTGGACCAAACTGATGCTGCGCTCCAACTGAGTCAAGTGGTCACCGTACTGCACAAACAGACGACGTGAAGTGATAGCTTGGGGTTGTAAACAATCAGGGAGGAGGAGAGATCAGGGAGGAGGAGAGGTCAGGGAGGAGGAGAGATCAGGGAGGAGGAGAGATCAGGGAGGAGGAGAGATCAGGGAGGAGGAGAGATCAGGGAGGAGGAGAGGTCAGGGAGGAGGAGAGATCAGGGAGTAGGAGAGATCAGGGAGGAGGAGAGGTCAGGGAGGAGGAGAGATCAGGGAGGAGGAGAGATCAGGGAGGAGGAGAGGTCAGGGAGGAGGAGAGATCAGGGAGGAGGAGAGGTCAGGGAGGAGGAGAGATCAGGGAGGAGGAGAGATCAGGGACTACCTGTGCACGTATGATGATAATTACTATAATGGGGTAGAGATAAGTAAGGAAGTATTTTAGAGGTAATCTACTCACAATTGAATGGAAGGAGGGTGGGAAACCACTTAGAAAAAAACCACCCTGAGTAGACCCGAACCCCAATCTCCCCGTCATCGGTAGGCCAGACAGACCAACATGAAAAGGGATACCTTAGACCATTTGGCCATTGAAGCGGTTTTAATCAATGCTGCACAATAGACTAAGAATGTTTTTACAAATAACTTGTCTGTCAGATAAAGGCTTCCTATCAGGTTTGAGCCGTGGGTCGTGTGTGTACAAAGTGAGTCAATTACGAGGTACCCGTCCACTAAATGAAAGAAAAGAGGAATAGAAATCAATAAATTGTTTCCAAAGTCCCGGAACAACTCGGGCCCAAACACAAATTACCTCGTCCAACGTCGCACGACAAACATTCACCAACGTCTCGGCTTTCTGCGTGTAAGTCGAATCCTTGCCGTTGTAAATAATGCAGTTCTGAAGGATTCTTTCGATGTCTCCGAGGAACTCGTGTCGATTGTGATATTTGTGATCTGTGGAAGAATGAAATCAATAATTAAAATATATTTTTAACTTTCTATACAGCCGATAGAACAAATACAATATTTCCTGTCACTGTTTCAGTTATGGACTAACTACAATTATGTGTTTGGGATGAGAAAAGTTGAGATTATAGGAAATGTATCAACATTTGTGTGGAAGGAGAGTAAATACCGTTCAGAGTACACCCGATCTCCACACCCGGTATATTGCAAGAGTGACATCTTCAACCACTTTGAAAGATTTAAATTGAATTGAATAGTTTTAAGAACACTAAGTATACTCTAATAGTGTTATTGAAGTGAGCTTTAAGAGCAATAGTTTTCTGGTAAGTGTAGGCCTTGCCCTTCTACCCCTCATCTTTAAACGACTCAGATCTTTACAACCTTAAGAATGACATACTTGCGACTTTCTTTGCCACCGTTTCCAAATCCATAGGGTATTTGATGACGGTGTAGTAGTCCTTGACCAGTTTTTTGTTGACGGGTTTGAGGAAGGGCCACGACTCGGACATTCCCTTCAGTTTGTTGTTGACGACGTTGTCCAGAATAAAGGACAGAGCCACCTGGTCGTTGTCATCGAGGAGAGGGTTTATGGCCTTCTCCAGCCGCATCAGACGATCCTCCTTCTCCCCGAGTCTTTCCACGCACAGACCAAACATTCTCCGCGCGGCCAAGGTCAACGAACTCTTGGCGCCTTCAACACAAACAAATATATACTGTATTTACAAACCTAAAACAATCTAAAGTTTTATAAGGACTGCTTTTTAAATTTAGCCAGCACTTACCTTGGTGATACTGAAGTAGAAATTGTTTATAAAGAACACTAAAAACACACAAACATGTCAAGTAATACCAAGGTAAGTGCGCTGGGCACCCCTCCTAATTTAAAGCATGATTTTATTCGAAATTTTGCCTACCATATTTAAAATATGCATACCAGTAAGTATTACCAAGTTATATCGAGATATTAGTAACTATCAGAATTTGAAACTATTTGTATTCGATTAAAAATGTCCACTATTCAGTTGAGAAATATTTGTAGCCAATAAAATCACCATTTTCAAACCCCTTCTAACAAAGAGAGAGCAAAGAATTCTCAACAATATTTAAAAAGAAAGTAATGGTGAAAGAGGAATGTTTTGGTTGAAAGTAGTCCTAGTGTAAGATTATTTTAATAGTAACCATTATATAGCGTAGAGTTTTCCACTATCTGATTGACATCGGCCAGGAATTCTTCTCTACTCTGGTACTTCTTCTGTCGTAGATTTTCACGTATGGTCTGCAGATCCATTGGTCGGACAACAATCTTGTGATAGTCTGGGACAACCTGAAAGATACGTTGTATAGTTAAGAGACAGCCTCCAACTTTGAAAACGTGATGTGATTAACGAGAAGTTGCATGTAAGAAGGAAACAGTACAAGCAAACATGTCGAGACCAAGGATAATAATAATAACACACTATTAATAGTGTCCGTACGGAGTTGTCCTATCACTTCTTCTTAGGGATGAATCATCAAATCCCTCAAATCCAAGAGAATACTCAAGGATTTGAGAAAATTTAGAATTCAAGACTCAAATCCTTAGCTCGATTTTTTTTCCCCCCCAATTGTTCAAGTGAAATTTGTTTTAGGGCTCTAGAACTGCTTAATGGTGGTTCAGAATAAGTCATGATTTTGGATGAACTCAACAACCAGCCCCCAGACCAGTAATTCAACACTTAATTGGATGTATGAATGGATTATAACAAAGAATATTAACATTTATTACCCGCCTCGGTGGCGTAGTTGGCTAACGCGCTTGTCGTGTTGAGTTCGACTGCTGAGGACGGGGAGATCAAGGTTCGAATCTCGGACAAGTGAACTGGGGGTGGTTTTTCCTAAATGGTTTTCCACTCTACCTCCACGCAAATGTGGGTTCACTTCCTCTAATTCAACCTTCCCAATTCCTAATTCGTTAGCGTAATTAGTACTTAAGAAGCGTATAACCCGAACGGGTAGTAAGATGCGGTGGTAATATTATTTATTAACATTTATTAGATAATTATTTTTTTCCAAGATTAATATTCGGATTTGTAAAATAGTGTATCTGACCCAGCTATACATGTTTAAAGCACGCTTCACTCCTTTTAACCTCCAATCATCTCACTAGGATGTAAGACTTGCTCCTAATTTCCTAACAACAGCTGTTCCAAACAACTTCTTGCAAACCCTTCCTTCACCTCTGACAAGACATCTTGTGAATGTGGGGAATGCCAGGCCTCCACCGTGGTTCGGATCCCACGTTAAACTGTAGGTCCTCCATTTCATCTCACAATCGCCCTACCATTACACATTAGTGTAAGTGCGTATAACCCGAACGAGTGGTAAGACGCGGTGCTAATAATAATAATAATAATAATAATAAACTTCTTGCTCACATCAAATAAAACCAGATATTTAGTCACCTTTGCGTTGACCGGGAACAAGAACGGCTGCACATCTGGTAAACCTCTCATTTCATTGAGGATCGACTCTAGAATGGTTGACAGGACCACGACCGGATCTGTGCGCCGGCGGTTAGCGGGACGCTGCTGTCTCTTCAGGTAGTCGCAGTGCATCTCGTTGACTTGCCGTCTACGTTTGCGAGCGTTCACAGCGTCCTTGGGCACTTTCAGCAAGAGAGTGCGCCGCTTCATTTCTTCTGCGTGCTGGAAAGTTAGACGCTCGGTTTTTCGAAAATAGAAGTAAACAAGAAGAGCCCAAGTCTAAATTATTGAAGATTCAAAAGATAGGACCTTAAGCTCATCTTTAAGAAGTTTCACTTGTCTTGAAAGGCTAAGAGTATTATTAGGTAGTCAACCGATTAGTTGACTCTTTACGCGGAAATCAACATCGGCACAGATATAGCTGTGTGACAGGATGTCTACTCTAAATTAGTTAAATGATGCCTGGACACAGGAATAGAGCCCCACAAGCCACCCCTGCGGGGCATCAAATTAGGGACCCGAGATTCAGATTGTCTAGCCGAGCCTGCAATAAGTGATGTGAGACAACTCACCTTAATGAGTTTACTCGACAGTTTAACTTTTGTTCCGTCCACATTGACCAGATCCTCGTCGTCTGCATTGAGTTGTTTCTCGATCTCCTCCTCTTGTTCTTCCGTCATGGCGACATTGAGCGGGGGCGCAGGTGCTGACGGTTGGTACAGGGGACAGGCCTTGTTGGTGCGCATGTGACCCACCTGCGCACACACATACTTGCAATTAGTTGCTGCGCGGTGTCTTCTTGGCTATAGTTTACTATTATGAATCCATATCAAGGTGCGAGTATGAGCCAACAGCTTGTGCGTAGGGATGGGGGGTTATGACACGATGAAGACTTTCTATCAAACTCTATGAAATAAGAACATTGTTATTTTATATAGTAGTGGGGGTAACTTTATTAGTGTGAGAGGGGAAGACTCAGGGACAGGGCGAGAGAGAGGGGAAGACTCAGGGACAAGGTAAGAGAGAGGGGAAGACTCAGGGACAGGGTAAGAGAGAGGGGAAGACTCAGGGACAAGGTAAGAGAGAGGGGAAGACTCAGGGACAGGGTAAGAGAGAGGGGAAGACTCAGGGACAGGGTAAGAGAGAGGGGAAGACTCAAGGACAGGGTAAGAGAGAGGGGAAGACTCAGGGACAGGGTGAGAGAGAGGGGAAGACTCAAGGACAGGGTGAGAGAGAGGGGAAGACTCAAGGACAGGGTGAGAGAGAGGGGAAGACTCAGGGACAGGGTGGGAGAGAGGGGAAGACTCAGGGACAAGGGTAAGAGAGAGGGGAAGACCCAGGGTCAAGGTGAGAGAGAGGGGAAGACTCAGGGTCAAGGTAAGAGAGAGGGGAAGACTCAGGGACAGGGCGAGAGAGAGGGGAAGACCCAGGGACAGGGGGCCGGAGAGGTTTCTGTTCGAGACAGTTGAAGATTACTCACATTACCGCAAGCCCCACACTTGAGCTTCAGGTCAGGTTTCAGTTTGGGTTTCTTCCTCTTGGGCGTGATGTTCTGCGCGGGGGTGTGATGGTGGTGATGGTGGTGGTGATGGTGAGGCGTGTGAGGAGTGTGCGAGTGGGAGTTACTCCCTTGCCCCGGTGTGGTGGGGTTACTACCTGGTGTGCTGCTACTACCTCCATCCCCAGTGGACAGATGATGATGATGGTGATGACTACTTGACGTCATACGCACGCCCATCAACCTGGTTCAAACAGGGAGTGAACATAAGATAGTGGTGCGCACGCCCATCAACCTGGTTCAAACAGGGAGTGAACATAAGATAGTGGTGCGCACAACCCATCAACCTGGTTTAAACAGGGAGTGAACATAAGATGGTGCGCACACCCATCAACCTGGTTCAAACAGGGAGTGAACATAAGATAGTGGTGCGCACACCCATCAACCTGGTTCAAACAGGGAGTGAACATAAGATAGTGGTGCGCACACCCATAAACCTGTTTCAAACAAGGAGAGTGGATATCAGAAAGTGGTGTACACACCCATCAACCTGGTTCAAACAAGGAGAGTGGATATCAGATAGTGGTAGCGCACACCCATCAACCTGGTTCAAACAAGGAGAGTGGATATCAGATAGTGGTGCGCACACCCATAAACCTGTTTCAAACAAGGAGAGTGGATATCAGATAGTGGTGCGCACACCCATCAACCTGGTTCAAATAAGGAGTGTCAAACAGGGAGAGAACATAGGATAGTGGTGCGCAAACCCTTCAACCTGGTTCAAACAAGGAGTGTCAAACAGGGAGTGAACATAAGATAGTGGTGCGCAAACCCTTCAACTTGGTTCAAACAAGAAGTGTCAAACAAGGAAAGAACATAGGATAGTGGTGCGCAAACCCTTCAACCTGGTTCAAACAAGAAGTGTCAAACAGGGAGTGAACATAGGATAGTGGTGCGCAAACCCTTCAACCTGGTTCAAACAAGGAGAGTAGATATCAGATAGTGGTGCGCACATCCATCAACCTGGTTCAAACAAGAAAGTGTCAAACAAGGAAAGAACATAGGATAGTGGTGCGTAAACCCTTCAACCTGGTTCAAACAAGGAGAGTGGATATCAGATAGTGGTGCGCACACCCATCAACCTGGTTCAAACAAGGAGAGTGAACATCAGATAGTGGTGCGCAAACCCTTCAACCTGTTTACCTTGCACAAGGCTGTTTGGTGCACTTTTCATGGTGATTAGTAATTACAAAACTCTAGATATCATGAGTAGTTGTAAAAGTGTGAAGAGAGTATGAAGAAATTGAGTGAGAAGCTTTGTTTCGCCTCTAAAGACCTAACCTAACCCAACTCTTCTTTCCCCTGGTTCTGTCTGTACCAAGACTTGCCTCTCCCTCTCTTGGTTCCTCTTGATCCTCCTCAACTGCTCCTGGATGCGACGTTTCTCCCTCTTCATCTCCTCCTTCTGGTGCTCGTCCAGCGTGGCAAACTGCCGGATGAACCCGTCGTCCTTGGTGTTGCGGATCTTCATGTACGCGTCGATCACTTGCGGCTTCCGGACCAGCTCCACCCTGGTGAACTCCTTGCCCTCAGCGTTGCGGAATGTCCGGTAGATCTTCAGGACCCTCCCTGGAACCAAACACCCCCTCTTCCTGATTGTGCTCTTGATTTGGGACAGCATCGAAATAACAACCAACGTTAACAAGCTCACGATATTTTGTCTACTGCTTGTCCGGACACAACTCGGAATAGAAACTATTATTATTATTATCACCGCGTCTTACTACCCGTTCGGGTTATACGCACTTACGCTAATGTGTAATGGTGGGGTGATTGTGAGATGAAATGGAGGACCTACAGTTTAACGTGGGATCCGAACCACGGTGGAGGCCTGGCATTCCCCACATTCACAAGATGTCTTGTCAGAGGTGAAGGAAGGGTTCGGTAATCAGATAAATCGGTACCGGGACCGAGGATTGAACCCCGGACCTNAACCACGGTGGAGGCCTGGCATTCCCCACATTCACAAGATGTCTTGTCAGAGGTGAAGGAAGGGTTCGGTAATCAGATAAATCGGTACCGGGACCGAGGATTGAACCCCGGACCTCCAGCATAGAAGTCTGACACCTTACCCCCTAGACCGCCAGGTCACCAGGAATGGAAACTAACGTCCTTGGTGAACACGGGCGAGATTTGAGCTCCAGCCTCCTGAGATGAAGGCTATCACTAATAGTGGTAATAGTAGTAGTAACAAGCTTGACCTTGCGAGCTAAAGCCTGTCATGGAGGTGTTGTCGTCATCGTCCTTTTTCTTGTCCTTCCCTTTCCTCTGGTCTTGGTCTCCTCCGTCCCCCATTATCATCTTCCTCAGCTCCTGGCGCTCCTGCTCCTCTTTTTCTAAGGAGAGCTACGTCAAACGAAAAATAAACGTACAAAATTATTTTGATTTGTTTCAAAGGTGTGACTGGTAGTGATGGTTGCATCTAAACAGCAACTTAACCTAAAGCACCGTTGTGATGTTTCATTGATAGTTTAGTTAGTCGTTTCAAAGCTGTGTTTGTTTTGAAATGGCTCATCAGTTTATTTACCTTGAATAGCTCGTTAACCACAATATCGCAACATATCAGACAACAGTAAGTATTAACTTAGAGGTAAATCAAAACACTTATAAATTCCTTATAATACATTCTATTTATCGTGCCAATGAATAACAATAAAAATATTAAATTACATTCATTGAAAACGTTAAAAACGCCGAGACCAGTAATAAACTTGGTCGTAAAGACAATAATTCTGTATATGACCCCGACCTGGGTTGATAGCCGTGACCCCTAGTTTGAGAGGCTTAATGAAAACACAGGAGACTTCATCTTTACTGCACTTGGTTAAGTTCTGACCTCAACAGAGTCCAAGTGCCCTAAGCCACTTTGCAATAAGTACTGGACGTAACGTGACAACCACTTTCTGCTACTTTCTTACCACACCCCCCGTAGTTGTTGGCCATGAAAATATGTCGGGTAGCCGTTTCAAGGAGAATCTATTTAGTTATATTTGTAACGAGGTACCAGAAAGGTGGATACAAACATACGAAGGGAACGTAACGTTATCTGTTTATATCCACCTTTCTGGTATCTTCTTACAAATATAATACAATATCTGATACTGCAAAAAAGGCCTTTTCTTTTAGATTTATTATTAAAAAGGAATATTTCCGGAAATTAAAAATAGTTGAAAGTGCATGAAAAATTAAAGTGAGAAATATATTTGTTTTCTAAATTCACTAACATTTCAGGTTGGGTTTATACCCTGTCACCTGTATTACATTATTTTACAGTCTTTCTACAAGGCGTTCATTCGTACAAGGACAAATATCGGAGAAAGGTCAATTCCCCTTTGTGAGCTCATACGTGTATTATTATGATATTAATAAATACTCTACCTGTGTACTTGTTTTTTTATTTGACAACATGTTTTCTATATTTTTGCCCATTTCTTCTATATCGGAGCTATCCTCATCGAAACTTTCTTCTTCGTCGGTGGAAAGTACTTCGTTGGACGACAGCACTCTGTTTTGTAGGTCAAATATCCGTTGACATTCCTCCTTGTATCTGGAAATACGTTTATTGTTGTTATATCGACGGCCAATAAACGTGATGAATGGTAGAAATGGCTGTGCTGTTAGTTATTCTGTAGTATTCAGCCAAACAGGAACAAACCCGTTACTGATCCTTACAGTCCTATTTTAATATAACTCAATAAGGAAAACCTCTTTTCGCTTTATGAGGTAATTGTATTATATTTGTAAGAAGGTACAGGAAAGGTGGATAAAAACATATAAAAGGGAGACGAACACAATATGGCCTTTACAATGGAAAAAAGAACACAGTTCACACTTTACACTGCTGCCAATGGACAAAGATGTCTCTTAAAGAAAATTGATCGTCTTTTAGGAAGTTGCGTTGCGCGTTTCCCACTCCTCTCTGATGAGTTCCGATAGAATGAAACCTAGGTCGGGGGATTGGGCGGTGACGATCAATTTTCTTTGAGAGGCAACCATTACCTCTTTGTCCATTGGCAGCAGTGTAAAGTGTGAACTGTGTTCTTCTTTTCATTGTAAAGGCCATATTGTGTTCGTCCCCTTTTTATATGTTTCTATCCACCTTTCCTTTACCTTCTTACAAATATAATATGGTCCTATTTTAGTAAGAAGAGACATCTGACAGTTAACAATGTTACCAGACCTACTTTCATGTATTCATACATCAAGTCGTGTGATCTGCAGCTGTCCATTTAGAGAGAGACGTTACCAATACCTGCCAAAGTTGTGAGATGTTTTGAGAACTTTATTATAACACAAAGAAGAGGCTCTCTTGTCTTCAATTAATGGAAGACCACATTGTATCAAGTGTTGACATTACCTTTCTTGATGTTCTGCGATAGAAAATCTGTTGCCCCGAGAGAATTTCGTCATCCCTTCTTCCCCCGCTTTGGCCTTTTCAGTCGAAAGAGTTCGCACTACATCGATAACTTCCCAGCGGGACAGTTTCTTGATCTGCGAAAACAAAATGTAGGAAATACACAAAATAAAACAGGTTAGACAACTTAAGTTTGTGATCAGGTTTCAGAAAAAATTATCAGTACAGAGAGAAACATTCACGGGTTTGGCCGAGCAATGAAAAATGTGTAAGAATTTGATTTTTTTTATAGAATAATTCTAAATTTAAATGTGCTGGCGGCCGGGGTTCAATCCTCAGTCCCGGCACAAATTTATCTGATTACTAAACCCTTCCTTCACCTCTGACAAGACATCTTGTGAATGTGAGGAATGCCAGGCCTCCACCGTGGTT
>CABEEJ010009562.1:0-17926 GCA_901482245.1 Timema douglasi
TCCTTCATATTTGGATGGTAGTTAAAAGAAATGCCACAATTTAATTTTTATAATGTAATTTTAATCCTTAAGGTAGAGTGCTAGGGAGCGTGAGTTTAGGGCAGTAATTTTGCAGTTTTTATAG
This sequence comes from Timema douglasi, assembly GCA_901482245.1. Classification (NCBI taxonomy): domain Eukaryota; kingdom Metazoa; phylum Arthropoda; class Insecta; order Phasmatodea; family Timematidae; genus Timema; species Timema douglasi. The sequence continues at coordinate 125 of CABEEJ010009562.1, forward strand.
CACAAACATCTTTTGGCCAAAATAAATCAAAATTTATTCTATAGAAACATAGTTTTGTTTTCTGCACATGCTAATATCAACAGTTGTTGAATATCTGTCATGAGCATGGCGGTAGCAAACTTTTCTCTTCATTTAAAAAGTTTGTCACCAAATGCCGCCATGCTCATGACAGATATTCAACAACTGTTGATATTAGCATGTGCAGAAAACAAAACTCTATGTTTCTAAAGAAGAAATATTTGATTTATTTTGGCCAAAAGATGTTTGTGCTATAAAAACTGCAAAAATACTGCCCTGAACTCACGCTCACTAGAACCCCGACTTAATCTATCAGGTTTTTATCACCTAGATATATCTATTTCCTCAAGATGAAAAATCTCCCTGTCGGCCCAAGAAGTGTTACCCTCCAGGACATAATTGTATAATTGGAGCATCTGTTCAAATGTAACTTGTTATTCAACATGGAGACTGAAGTTTCTCTAGCAAGAGTATGTGAACTAATTACTGTTTCCGTGTCACTGTCCATATCCTGCCACTCTCTTCTCCCAACACCACAACTCTCTCATCGTTAATTTTGCTAAGAGTTGGTTTTTGTTTCAGCAGACATTTCAACTGGGTCTTTTTCGTTCCGACTACTTCGCAGATAGTGCTGCCAACTTTGGCATAAAGCAAGTTGAATTTAACACCATAGCATCTAGTTTTGGTGGCATTGCCACAAACATATCTCAATACAATAGGTACGCTTTAAACTATCAGAAACAAACACAACCTTATATTTTTCTATTTTATTTTTTCTATTGTTAACTCAAAACCAAACACGGTATAATTTCCTTCTACAGGAGAAAAGTAAATAATTTGGGAAGTTATAGTATTGATTATTTTGAGTAAAAAAATTGCTAGAAAGATGAGTTCAATTCTCAATGAATGTGGGGGGGATACAGCTGTTAGATGACTGGTGTGCAGCTCTCGGAATCATGTGTGACCCACCTGACACTGTTTGGTGTTACATGTGTTGTTAAGAATGCTGCACACATCTACAGTAGCCCCATGGCTTCTTTGGTGCTCACTGACAGCTTTGAAAAGTTACCAGACCAAATTATGTATCCCTACACCGAACTAAATGATCTGCAAAAACATGTGTTTATCAGCTGTCACTTCTGACAGTCAAAATTTAGGTATATACCCAAATGTTGACTCTCAGAAGTCAGCTGTGAGCTGTCAGTCAGCACCAAAGAAGCCACGGGGCTACCGTATACACGCTGAACAGACTGATATCCTTATCGACAGTTTTCTGACCGCAAAGTAACGAACGCAAAGTTGGGCGTTTAGCGCGAACAGGAACAATGTGCAAATGTGGTCATGCTTTGCCACACTGAATGAGCGTGTGCACACACTATCTGTCGGTTGTCGGTGAAGTGCACGTGCTCAGAAATCAACAAGTTGCACGAATGTGCTCCCCGTGGACATTCTATGTTGTTATTTGTACGGTTGCATTGTGTGTTGACATATAATATCTTTGTATGGGTCTCCACAGTTCAACAAGGAAATGGAACATTGGACAGTTTCTCGGGATTACGAAAAGTACCCTACATTTTGGGATCCACGACACAATATATACTACAACAGGAATAATAATTATGCTTAGAAAGCCATTGACAAATCTATCAGCACTTTTCAAGAGTAGACAAAAAAGAAAATGGACAGCTTAATAGGATGTAGGTTTAACAACAAAGTTTTACAGCGACCTACATAAAAGCATCTCACCCATTCTATTCATTTATTCTTCTTATCTGGTTTCAACAGTAAATACATCACGAAGAAACTACCAGCTCTTATCACATCCATGGTGATTGAACACACATCACAGTGAATACATCACGAAGAAACTACCAGCTCTTATCACATCCATGGTGATTGAACACACATAACAGTAAATACATCACAAAGAAACTACCAGATCTTATCACATCCATGGTGATTGAACACACATCACAGTGAATACATCACGAAGAAACTACCAGCTCTTATTACATCCATGGTGATTGAACACACATCGCAGTGAATACATCACAAATAAACTACCAGCTCTTATCACATCCATGGTGATTGAACACACATCACAGTGAATACATCACGAAGAAACTACCAGCTCTTATCACATCCATGGTGATTGAACACACATCGCAGTGAATACATCACAAAGAAACTACCAGCTCTTATCACATCCATGGTGATTGAACACACATCACAGTGAATACATCACAAAGAAACTACACCCACGACTCGCACCACCTGCTACTGTATCAACAAATTTTGAAAATTGCTTCTCTATAAACATGTACGATATAGTCGAGGGTCAGGTGATTGGGCCTGTTGTGTTACATAATTGTCTTACAGAGCCCACATACAATTTCTGCAAAACAAATCTCGATTACTTTGTAGTCTGAGTGGAGACACAATATCTAAACCAAAGTTTCCCTGAATGCCGGCCGGATGAGTCGTGGTGATCCTGTTTACCAGTTAATATGGTCTCCACACCTTACTCCTTTATATTATGGTTTGTGGAGATGGCTGAAAAGTGATTTATACAAAGAAAAGGTAAATACACACTCGGCTTATGAATAGTCTACCTTGATAAACAAGTGCTGTTTATTATCACACAAGTTACAAAGTGCACTCTGGTTTCTGATGGTTTATTATGAACTGTAAATTATGTGTGTCTTGATTCATTTAAACCATTAATAAACACAAACGACAAGCCATTTATCTGTCTTTAATACCTCTCACAATGGTGTCATAGTGGCGCTAGTTTCAAACAGATATCATGGAGGCAGTCATTAAGAGTTGGACACATATTTATATAACCTTTTTTACTCTGAATATTTAATAATACAACCTCCCAACACATTTATTATTTCTCATGAAACACCCTTTATATCTGAAATTGTATCAAAAACTGCATGTAATTGAGTAGATTAATTTGTGTAATCTTTAATTATTTTATTTAAAATCTATTTATAATAAATTCAGCAGTGTCATTTTTATAGATCTTCAGTTATACTTCTTAAATTGTTGTTGCGTTCAATAACTCAACTAGAATAACACCTTGCGACCTAACACTTTGATTCAAAATAGTTTGCACTTATCATTTTCGACTGAATATTTTGTTCTATTTATTATGTGTATTTTAAGATACCTGTATCTGTCGAAACAAAAACCACTTCGAAGGATTAAATGTTGGCATCGCTAAAGAGTCATTTTCCTCTCAGTACTGAAGAGAAGCTTTGATTTTCTTATTGCATGGAAATGCATCTTAAGTATGTAATCATTAAGTATGCATGATTGGCTAATTGGTATTTTACATGAGTATTAGTGTCACGATTGAAGATAATTGTTATAATAGGTTCAGTATATGCCTCTGAGTGTCAGTACTCTCTGGATTCATGATGTGAAGGCATAGTAAGAACTATTGCCTCTATACAGTTGTCTTGGGTCTCCTGATTACTAGCGGTCTTCAAAGTTTAATAACCCAACTTAACGGTTTTATTAAGATATTTCTAGTAAAACCTTATTATGATTGTTTACCAACAATGCAAACTATCTATCCAAAGGACACAATAGTTAAACGATCAAATAGCTTAAAGTGTACACCTACTTCAGCTACCCAGTGGTGGTCACTGTGTTAGACTGGCTTGCTGATGACTGGGAGATAGCGTCAGTTACCCAACGAGTCACACCGACACTCACCACTTGACGACTGAATGTAAATTGTGTCACCACCTTGGATAATACAGAACTTCACATGATAACAACTCTACTATACTCTAATTTTTACAATTTTTAATTCTAATCTCAAAGGTTGATGTTCAAAAGTATAACCATAACTTAAAATAATATTTCAAGAAAATCTTCATGAAAGCTTCATTTAAACTAGCCCACTAAAGTTCAAGCTAAGAAGTGTGATACCAGAAAAGTTCTTTTCTAGCACTTAGTCTTTAAAATTGCTTTATTTTTACAGGCTGAATAAGTTTTTTTTTAGATAAATGCTTGGTTCGCTTTGTAAACTAGTATTTTTCTTACTCAAATCAGTAGTTATTTTAACTTTAGTAGATATTGTTTGTTGTTGCATGTATTAACAATTTTAGATATGCCTGCATTATGTAACGCATGCTGTAAAACTTTTAACCATGTTGAATGAGCTAATATCAATCCACACAATAATTAAACTTGAAAGTATTTTGAATGTTTTGGAACTATACAAAATAAGTGCAATATAACATATTAGGTTGTTAAGTAAACACAACTCACTACATTGCACGTTTTTGTCTGATACTATAGCAAAGTTGGTAATTTGTCTTCCTCTTGGTTTGAGGGGGTGAAAGATTACAACTACAGAAATCAGAGGTATCTGACAAAATGTGTGTTAATTTAATTAATTCAAGTGTATTAACATTTTCAGATAAAAGCTCTGACCCACTAATTGTGGAAGTGGAATATAGAGGATCGAATCTTCTTTATCTTTGGATATAGATTGCTCCACTTTACACCTCTTTCAACCGTCAATCAAATTCTTACTCGTCAATGTATACCTTCTTTTTAAATGTATGTGTTTTGCCAAAAGCGAGCATTTGGAGATATTTGTAAAAGTTTCTCATATTGACACTTGATTAATTTGGTTCGTCTCTTCACTTCTCTGTGTAGTTAATTTAACATAATTATATAATTTTCCTACTTAACTTTTTTTTTTAGCATTGTTGCACTTTTAACTAGCTCCAAAATAATTGAAATCACAGCGATGTTACTAAAAAAAAAGGTTGTAATATGATACTCACCTTCAAAAATATCCCTTTAATAAGCTTTTCATCTAAATGAAATGAGACTACTCCATTCTCATCAGCATTTTAAACAACACGACAAGACAAATCAACTTCCCCTCACACCCACTAAAGGCTTGCCAAGATATGGTGGTGACTAGTCAAACTAGAGAAAAGCTACAAATTACTGGGGAATAGGGCAACAATATTGATGAAAAGTCATATTTTTTGCTTAAAGGTTTGGTGCAATTTTCAAGTAGACACTTTTTATGAGACACTGATTTTAAAATTATAATTTTTCATATTTAGCGCAATTTTAGATTCATTTCCTGCCCATTTTTGGACTCTCACTAGTCTATATAGTATTATTTAATAAATAATGTTATTAAAAATGCAGAACTAAACACGTACAGTAGCCTCATGGCTTCTTTGGTGCTGACCGGCAGTTTTAAAAAGTTACCAGACCAAATTATGTATCCCTACGCCGAACCAGATGATCTGAAAAAACACGTGTTTAGCAGCTGTCACTTTTGACAGTCATAATGTAGGTATATACCTAAAGGTTGACTGTCAGAAGTCAGTTGTGAGCTGTCAGTCAGCACCAAAGAAGCCATGGGGCTACTGTATTTATAATCTCTGAAATGTCAAATTTACTAACCACCTATATCTAATAGTTAAAGTCATAATTCAAATGACATGAAATTTAACAACGGAAGAAAAGGTCTAGAACTACTATTAGAAATGGCTAATTGTTTCAAGCTAGGATCTGGTAAAAGAACGTTACAGACACAGCTTCTAACAGTAGATGTGACAACTTGATACTTCCTAAACGAAGAGTAGTTTGTTGTTTCCGACGCCAATTGGCATCTAGTGACAGCTCTTGTCTCTCCTGGTTCCCTCATGGGTTGACAGAAAGGCTACCATATTATGGTGCATCTGGAAACTATGAATTTATCAAATAAATCTAAATATACAAAAACTGTAAACTGGATAGCTAATCCTAAACAAATGGATGATTATAAATTTAGCCTGCTTTAGTTACTTGATATGATCAAACACTAACAAGTAACTTTCCCCCCTAATTGGTTCAATCTTTAGGTTATCCAGTTTAAAATTCAAGGAAAAACATTATTTGGCTTTGGCGGGGATAAACCATTACTCACAATAAAAGTTCTTCTTGTTTACTAACATTGATGTTGTAAAATTATTTCCAATCTTCCTTAAAGAACATTGGTACTATCATTTATGGTACTATTATTTATTTTTCAGATATGTATTGCAGGAGCTAGGACATGATGATAAAGTAAAAAATGTAAGTAATTTGGTTAATTAAGTATATTGTACACATTCATTTGTTAAAAATGATCAAGTTATCAAGATTTTAATAATCCGGTTCCCCCTTAGTTTTAAACTTGTAACAAACATAAAATACTTATTTTATTTCGTTTCCTGTTTATTACTTGCATTTAACAATTAGATTTAAACTACTTTGAAGACCCTATGATTAGTTTTAGCTGAGACATTTTGTAAGTCAACATTTTAATGACCCCACTACTCTTAAAATAGCATTCTAATTCAGGTCACAGAGCTTCAAGGTAAATGTTTGCCTTTTGAAACAAGTAGACTGTATTACCGGACACTGGTTAGCGGTGAAAATTGTAGTCGTATACGGTAAAATAATAGGGTATAATGTTTTGTTCGTAAATCTGTGGAAATTCACAAATATTTTAAAACTCATCATAATTCAGTAAGAGCAGCTCCTTACAGATGTAACTGTGGGGGCATAAATGCTCGCATCAATCGTAATTTTGTGACCACTTACAAAATAAATGGCAGGCCAGTACTTAGGGCTCCTGATAAATATTGTATTGTTTATAAACGGGTAGTAAGACGCTGTGCTAAATAATATATATATAAACAGGAGATAAAAAGGTGGATAAGAAGGGTAAACATGGAAACTACATTGGTCCAGACTTAATAGAAGTAGGAAGACATCACTCGGTAGATTCATTTAGCATTGTATTTCCGGAAGTAAGGGAAAGAAATTAACTATTTTAAAATTCTAGACACCAATAAGAAAAGCATTGAAGAAAGATTTGAGTAGACCTCATGGCAGCGTAAAAACCCAATAGAGCGAAATATCTGTACTTGGTAACTGGCCAATATTAGTTGAAATAGTTTTATGTTACAACTATAGCAGTTTGCTGGTCAGTACAACAACTGGAAAGGAACTGATAACACTTGAGGTGATATATCATTATCGAGGCATTGGTTTTAGTAGGGATCGGAGACTCAAATGTTGGTTTTGAAAACATCACTGTTTGCCTTGCACATTTTATTCACATGAAATATCAGAACAATCTAGAATAGTCCCTAATTTGTATGCACTTTTAAAATATGTAATGATATGTAAGTAACGTGTAAAAAAGTCTATTCTAACCTTAAGAGTTTTCAAAAATAGCCTAAGAACTTTCTCAAGCCAAATTCTTTTGACAATACTGTTGTTAATATTATGCTGAAATAGACTTGTTCCATGGCCACAAAAAAATAATTAAATAATAGATAAAATAGCAGCATCCTGAAGAAAGTATGTGTTTAGTTTATTAAGAATATGTTCTTCCGGCTCACTATGTTTGTTCATTGACTATACATTTAAATTATGTAAATCACCTAAGAAGTTTCCGAATGTATTGTTACAATGAAGAAAGAATAATTTTCCCCATATTGTTACATACATTCTGAAACGGCTTTAAAATTTGTGTTTCCTTATTTGCTTAGTTTTATACCTGATAATATATTTTCATTATGATCAACTCCCAATGATTGGTCAACTATATTTATAGGGTATGGTTGGTTTCTCTCTTTTTACAATTCGCGCAGCAGGCTTTTTGTGAACATTCTTTGTATTGGCACCCTATTTTTTAAATACACTCTTCTATTTGGGAAACATCGCTAAATACTTGTATTTTAGTTTTGTAATAAAAGCTACTTCAGAGTGATATGACCTGAAGATGACACCGAGTGTAAGTAATCTAACCAGTATCATCCTGGTGAACTCTTTCCCGCCTGTGTCAGGTCAACTTAGTGACAGCTAACATGCTCCTCACAAACTTCATTCCCATGTCCTCCACTCTCCTGGTCTCTCTTACATTCACTGTCCATGTTTCTGCTGCATGTGTGACAATGGGTACAAAGTACGACCTGTACAACACTTCCTTACACTTCAAGGACACTTCTCTTCTCCATAGCAGGTCTCTTACACACCTATAGGACAACTCTCCTTGTTGTCCTCTTCTCTTTAGATCCCCTTCACTCCACTCCACTCCACTCCACTCCACTCCACTCCACTCCACTCCACTCCACTCCACTCCACTCCACTCCACTCCACTCCTTCCTTTCACTCTAATTACAATTCCTCTTTCTACTTCGGCCTCCTCCACCGCTTTCCAAACTTTATTTCTATCCACGCTTTCACGCTTCGTCACATATATAAATACAAGATGACGTGAGATGGAATATACACTTCTCTAACGGTCGTATTCAAGAACGCCACAAATTCTTTTAAAACATACCTGAATTGGTCTAATTTTCTAGCGCATTGAAACTCATTCTGATGTTTATCACTAGCAATTATTAATTACAATGACCGAATGTAATGATTTCAAGGTCTATTTAAGGTCGCTTCAAGGGGGGTGTGCCACATGTAAAGATGGCGATTTCTTATGGGTCGATAATATTGTTTCCACATCGCTGCTTGCCCGATTCGCGTTAATAGGCATCTATTTACAGTTATCTTTCATCCGCGCTAGCTCTCAGGACGTCTTTCTCCGGTATTGTCTAGAGGGATCCTTGAAGGACCATCGGTCGTGTTTAGTTTACCAACAGTGCAAATGCGGGTACACATTTTGGCCTTTGACGGGAGGATTTAGGGGTTCGAGTCCCTGCAAGGTCAACAAACGCTAATCCTAACTAAAAGCATAAATAACAGCTTTGGCTGTTTTCACATTTCAGCCCTGCACAAATGATGGTACATCACTAATTTTATTATTCTGTCTCTATCTCCCTCTCTCATTCGGGCAAAGATATCCAGACAATGTTGGAGGGTTCGATTCCCCATCTCGTGTTCAGTTGTCAATGACGCGGAAATGTGGGTATACATCCCGTCCTGTGACGTAAGGTGGTAGGGTTCAAGTCCCTTGTAGGGCAATAAACGCTAATTACTTCACATTTCAATCCCTGGCAAATGCTGGTATACATTTCACTTGTTCAACACCAGCTCTTATCTCACTCTTGCCTAAAGAGATTAGTTCGAAACCCTGTCGTGCGTGTGTATCGAAGCCAGTTTCCTCCCTTATCGTCCATGGCTTGTGCCCCTGACGGTTAGTAAGACGCATTTTGAAGTACTGATAATCTTAACTTCTTGGCTATTAGCAGGGAGGTAGGGTGGGGGTGGGGGGGGTTTGAATACAGGTCGACCATGTCACTCGGCCTTCACACAAATGCAGGTACATTTTATATCTTCCTCAGCCCTGATATTACTTACGAATTTATGTCAAAATATAGTTGCGAATATTAAATTCAAGTTACTCAATTCAATACTACCTATGAATTAATGTAAGAGTTATATATTATTTCATCAAAATATATTTGTGAACATTAAATTCAAGTTAATTCAATATTACCCATGCATTTATGTAAGAGTTATATATTATTTCGTCAAAATATAGTTGTGAACATTAAATTCAAGTTAATTCAATATTACATATGAATTAATACAAGAGCTATACATTATTTCGTCAAAACCTAGTTGTGAATATTAAATGATTTTTTCTTTTATTATAAGTGGCTTGAGGAATAAAACGGCTGTTTCTTTTTTTCCCATTTTATACTTTGTTATTAATCTACCGTCACAATGCATTTTATACTTGCTTCGATGTTCGCATGGTCTGAGGTGTCACTAGACGGCCGATGACAGAGTGATCGATATTTGAAGCAAATGCGGGTATACATTCTACCCGGTTGACTGGCAAAATGGTGGTGCAGGAAGTACGGTAATTCTAACAGACATTAGCTATGCTAAAGATATAGAGGTTCGAATCCCGGTGTGCAAGCCGTCTAAATATCAGTCTCCTGTCTGAGGGAAAATCAAATCATTGGTCCCAGAGTGGGCATTTAGAAAGCACATCTGAACCTGCGACCTTCAGAAGGCCACGACCAATGTACCAAGTGGCCTTGGGGGTTCATAGGTCCAAAAAGTTTGTTGCCACCCTCTTGAAATTTATTACAATTTCCTGTTTGACATTTGACGACCCTCACTGAGAAGGGGTATAACTAAGTGAGGGGGAGGGGTGAAGTGAAAGGCAGTCGTCCAACAGAGCGAGGGAGCAGTCAGTGTAACTTAGTTTGTTCTGTGCCATAGTGATGTAAGGAGGTTGGGGGAGTGAGGGAAAAGTGAAAGGGGCCTTACGGCTGTGATACGCTGTCAGCGGCTCGGTGGTCACTCTCTTCGCTAAGCGGCTGGCCAGAGAAGATGCCGAGGGAGGAACGCTTGACGCCGTGGACTGCACGCCAATAAATAAATAAAAAAAAACTCCAACGCCCATCCGAATCCTAACCAGACATAAAAAACAAAACAAATTAGTACAAATCAAAAAGCAATTAGCATACATAAATAACCATTAAGCACACATAAAAAATCAATGAGCAAAAAAAAAATGAGACAAGAATAAACAAGTGTAGAACATTGGAAAGTTGACCAGGAAGAGAGGCGAGGGGAAAACCAATAGCCAATCAGAGAGCGAGGGGTGTGGCCACGTGATCAAATTAAGCCAATCAGAGAGCTGTTACAGGTGGTCGGGAACACTACTCACTGGTGAAGTGTAGGTAGACCCTTTCATAGTGAATAAATTAACGGGCGAGGACTGGGCGGTGTGGCTGATATAATGAGTTGGTTCAGAAAGTCATTATCATCAACTTTTTCCAGCCTGTGGCTGGGTCCGCTTAGTAAATGCCTCCACCTTCCTCTGTCTCTCCACCATTCTATATAGATGGGATAGTGATGCGCAATACAAGGAGCCTACCTAGTGAGCCAAGTGGTGTACCCCGGGGCCTGAGCAGCCTGGTGGAGGTTGGGCAGAACCCCAGCAGAAGCCAGGTCAGGTGTAGATGAGTAACAGGAGGCTGGTCATTCCCAAAACCAACAAACTTGGAACAGGGCCTGGCAAGTTGGCTTCCAGCTTGGTGGGCTGAGAGTGGGAGGGTTGGGGATGAAGAGCTGAGTTATTGTCAGCACCTGTAGCCTCAGTGAGTGAAGGCTACCACCACAATAAGCTGTACCTGGGAACCTGTAAGTGGCAGCCCCGCTACCCAGGTGTAGGCCACGACAGGCCTAGCAAGCCGGTGGCCGAAGAAGAAGAAAAAAATCCGAGGTTCAGTAAGTGCACATTAAATACCCTGAATAAAACTCATTCATAAGAAATGACAAGGTGTTGCTCTAAACTGAACATGTACAGTAGCCCCGTGGCTTCTTTGGTGCTGACTGACGGCTTTGAAAAGTTACCAGACCAAATTATGTATCCCTACGCCGAACCAATATGATCTGCAAAAACATGTGTTTAGCAGCTGTCACTTCTGACGGTAAAAATGTAGGTATATACCTAAATGTTGACTGTGAGATGTGAGCTGTCAGTCAGCACCAAAGAAGCCATGGGGCTACTGTAGTTCTCTTGAAGGCTGTCAGAGTGTATTTATACTATTACTGCTTATACTAATTCCTTTTCACTTCACACCTAGCAATATTATGACATAGCTGTCCAGAATAGCTGTGACTTTACAAGTTAGCAAATCAGTCAATCACAATTTATTTAAATTCACTGACTTTTAAGAGCATGAGTGGGCTACTGTAGTGTTTTACTGGTTCTATGTGAGGCTAGGAAGAAAATCCAATATATGTATTAACTAGGGCTGATAGTTTTGTGACTACACATAATAACTATCCTAATTAAATGTTTCTCACACTACCTGAATGTACTAGATTGGGGAGAGGTGTAAATCTCTGCCAGATGGACTGAAGGCGGGAAGGGGAAAGCACTTTCTCTGTGCTTTCCCATCCTCTATAAACCAAATTTGGGCCATTAATTCAGCGGCCCACCAAACTTTGCGGATTATGTTTAAATGATTTGACATGATTTACTTTTTCCTATTTGTTAGTATTATTCTAAATTTTATATTTAATGCCACTAGCGGGCTAATTCATATTAAAATATTGAAACAAAGTTTTGTGTTTGCGTGATTTAATGATTTGTTTGACTTATTACAATTTTAATATTTCTGTAAATCTAATTTAATCCTTTTGTATAATTTTTTAGCTCTAAATTTCAATAGCTAAATCGTGAAGAGAAGTAATGAACCTTGTATCTTACTAGGCTTAGCAATGCAATATTACAGGGTCTCTTCAAAATAGTTTATAACGTAACTACGGTTGTACGTAACACTCTGTGTGGGAGGCACTGCTGTACCCAAATATTTATTTCATGGGATTTTCTGCATGGTAGGAGTCGGAAGGTGAATAATATTAATAATGATTTTTATTTTAATTTTATTAACACACTAGAAAGTTAGTTATTTAGATAGGGGGGGGGGTTAAACCCTCAACCCACCCTTTGGCTGGCACTGGTGAGTGGTGTACTTACAGAGTATACACGCAGCGCTCGGTCTCCAACAAAATAACATCACAAGAGGCCGGACACGCTCCAGGGTCCGGAGCTGAGACCCAACTGACTGTTTATTTTTATTTATCACTATTGAGATCTACGTATTAATTTTAAAAACAAAAATAATCTCATGTCAGGCAGTCTCTGAAGCCCGAATGAATGTTTGAATCCCAAATAGTTGCTCAGTGTGTTCAACTTGGTACTCATTTTAGTTTTAAGTAGTTTTAGTAGTTAGTGACTCTTTCCCCAATCTGAGTGACTAGATGTATTTAGTGACTCTTTCTCTATTCTGAGTGACTAGATGTAGTTAGTGACTCTTTCTCCATTCTGAGTGACTAGATGTATTTAGTGACTCTTTCTCTATTCTGAATTATGTTAAATTGTAGCAATGGAACCCATTTAGTGAACAGATACAATGGGATCGAGAAAACTGGCTTTGGTCATATTTTAATTCTTCGTTAAACGCTAAAATACAGTACATAAATAAATTGCAGTTACTACCTCAAAATAGTTACATATTACACTTTTTACCGGCTTGAAGGCAGAAACAAGAGCTCCGATACCTATAACATTTCAAAATAATTAAAACATAGAGGACACGTGCTACCTCAGAATGGTTATATATTACATTATTTTATGTGTTCAAGGGGGGAGTGTAAGGGGTGCAAGAAAAGTCCAGTGTTTTTTTAGTTCTTATATTAAAACTATTTTGACCCAAATGAATAAAGTATTGCTCCAGTGGAAACATGGAGTTAAATATTTTTCACATAGTACTATCAACAGCTGTTGTTGAATATCTGTGACGAAAATCAAGGAATTATCTCACAAACTTATTCATTCATTTGAAAAGTTTCTTAGATAATGCCGTTATGCTCTTGATATATATTTAAAACCTGTGAAGAAGAATTACCTTGTATGTTTCTACTGAGGCAATATTTTATTTATTTGGGTCAAAAAAGTTTTGACATAAAAACTAAAAACACACTGGACTTTTCTCCCATCCCCTACATCCCCACCTCAAATGATTGCCATGGAAGCAGAGGGGGCGATGCTGATAGTCATTTGTTCGTGAGAAGGTAGTCTTCATCCCCAACATGGCTCATGTTTGTGTGTGTCCAACTTTCCCTACAGAACAACCTACCCGAATTATTCTACCAAATATCTTCTCATTCATTTATAGGTGAGGAGTTATGTCCATGGGGGCAGAAATCCCTCCAAAGTTAGTTTTGTATAAAGTGCAGTTTATCTGAACTATTTTAGTGATGAAATCACATCTATCAATTTTAGGTGAGCAAAAGCCCCCCTAAAGTATTTTTATTTTTAGAAAGCGGGCCCTACACGTTGGTCTAACTAATTTAGTGAAGAAATGGCATAACTATAATTTTTAGGTGAGGCATTATGGTAAGGGGGCAGGAGCGCCCCCCCCCCAAATAAATGTTTATTTTTATAAAGTTCATTTTATAGGAACAATTTGAGTGAGGAAACCACACCTCTCTCATTTTTAGGTGAATTACGACAAGGGGGGCAAAACCCCCAAGTCAAATTTTTATGAAGTATACTTATTTTTATGTATGTATCTTCCCATATTTTCTCATTTGTTTTATGGGTTTAAATACATCTACTTGGTTGCTGATGCTTCTAGACGGTTGTTATTAAGAAGTATATAAATATATTCTAATTTACTATAATTTTATATAAATATATATACCGATGTCAGTTTAGTTTTTATAAGTTTGCTATTTTTTATTCCTTGATTGACAGTCAACTGCCAATCCTTATGCCGGCAACACGAGAACGTACAGCGTAAGTACATTGTATAATAATTAATTATATCTTACATGGAGTCCACACACTATCAACGCGCGTATCTTTTACAGCACGTAACTAACGTACAATTTCTAGCGACTCAACTCAGAATAACCCACCTCGGTGACCACGGGGTCTAAGACGCTACGCTCGTGTTGGACTGAACTTCCGATCACGGGGAGATCAAGGCTAGAATCTCGGTGGTATGCCGAAAGAGGTTTTTCCAAAATGGTTTTCCATTATATCTCCCTGCAAATGCTGTTATACTTCCCATAAATATAAATTTCCTAAGCCTTAAAACCACCAGCGTAATCAATACATAAGCATACAACCTGAGCTGTTAGTAATACGCGGTGCTATAAAAACACTCAAGCGAGGACGTGCACGTTACAACGCATGGACAAGTGTTGTTGCAATTCAATCGAGAACTAGTAGTAGTAGTAGTCTCCACTTGTGTAAGACTAACCAACGTCCGTAAAACTAGTCCTCGTCATTAGTTTACATTTCACGAGTGGCTGTTACAACCAAAGCTGAGTTAAACCGAATTAATAAATAAACACCTGGAGTAACTAAAGTGTGAGAATGGACCAAAGCAAACACAAGAGTAGGAGCAGCTATTGCAGCAGGAATTCAAGAAGAGAAGGAAGTTGAGCTATTTTGTTATACAAGCTAATACTACCATCAATATAATAATAGTTATTTTAATAGATTAATTTATATAACTTAAATAAAAAATATAATTTAATATCTCTATATTTAATATTCATGCAATAGCTATTAATGAGGCCCCCTTCATGACACCATTATCTAAACATTACCTGCCGAACTGAATCAACAATTATTTGTCTTTATTTGTACAAATATTGATTATATTTTACCAAGGAGCTACATGTTATAGTAATGTATACATTAAATTATATAAATATATTTTATCGCTTATTTAGAATTTATCTGCAACCTGAAATTTGGAAATGAGTCCTTTCAAATAGATCTAATAAAAATAGCTGACATTACCGTTTACCTATAATCTCGTACAAAGAAAGGCCGACAAACATGATACAAAACACGTCTCTTCACAACATGACGTTGGAAAAAGGAGATATTTTTTGTTTTTAGTGCTTATTAAGCAATAGACATTATAAAACCAATGAGAAGACCACTATCATCTTCTGCTTGTAACTATGAGCTCAGAGTAATGTTAATTACAGTTGTTGTAACATGTCACTCAAGTGATATGACATATACAAGCCATAGTCTGCACAAAATACTAAACTGAAATAACGGAATCCAAAGAAGGTAATTAAAACTGATATAGTCTGCAATAATATTGTTTGTGTTCTACTTACTTTAAGTGGATGTTCCCGGATACAAACACCATGCTTCGACAAACTATTCTGCAAGTATGGCGGAAGCGAAGGCGTGGCAGTTTTAACAGACGTCTGAACCCTTGAACACTCGATGTTGACGAAAGACCTAACTGTCTTTGGTTCAATGCCTCGAGCCACGAGCACTGCTGTCTTATAGCGGACTTCTTTGGCAACTCTTTCTCCACTATTCCCACCTTCCCCCCTTCCTTTTCCCTCATTACATGCCCATATTTGGTCGAGTTAGAAAAAAGAGTATATAACGGGTAACCCATAGGTTCATTCTACTGTAGTTCATCATATTATATCCTCGAAGGAGGAACCACTGCTCCAGCACCTGAAGAAGAAACTGGTGGTCTTAATGTTTGGGTCGTGGGCCTCTCCACCTCGATGCCGAGGGAATCTCGTCTGATGTTTCAAGTACTCAACAAATATCCAAGTCCTTCAAACTTGTTGCAGTAGTCAAAGAGACTAATTTTGTTTTTGTTAGTTGAAGCAGCTATAATGTTTTCTAAGTCCTTCAGACTTGTCGTTTTAGTCAGAATGCCTAAATTTAGTTTTTTGTCAATCTGACTTAATTTCTTTAGTCAGATAGTCTGACTATATATTTTCCCTATGTCCATATAACATAGCTTAAATACAGGAGCTTCGAGCTTTATATGTAATTAGGATCTTGCTTTAAGTATCCTCTTCACCATGAGTTCTTTATCTCGTTTTAAGTCCTCATGACTTCACCATATATCATTGCGCTGTGAACGTCATGTCCACGTGTTCAAATTTTGTATGGCTACAAGCAGGTTGTCTAATGCCTTTATTTGAGGACCTAGTTAGGTCGGTATCTCACAGCATTCTTGTTGACACCCCTCTTTCTGTGTTACTATTTTGGATGCACAAAGTGCGAAACACGGCTAGTACAGATAGTGCAGATAGTATTTTCATTTGCCCCTTGTTGGCACCTAATTAGTCCAAGTATTTAAAGTTAGACTGTACTATATTTGATGTATACCCCAGGGAGTGGGGAGTGATATAAATGTACTATTGAGTGCTCTGGCAGTACCCACTGGAAAAGGACCAGCCATAGTACAATTTTGTGTTTACACCTGATTGTTAGCCATCCGCTAATGTAATTGACAGCCCGTCCTGTTACCATTTATTATTTAGTGTGTCTATGGGACCTTTCTTAATTTCAAATCAAGCTCCCTAGCTTGGCCGACATTTAGCTTAGTAACACTAAAACTATAGGATTTTCAGTTGTATTTTTATTAGTAATTAATTCACCATGTTTTCTGTTTGGACCCTTCTGGTGGTAGTCTGGCGCTAGCCCGGCTCTTTTGGAATCCAATATTCTCTATCAACATAACTTTCTTTTGACTGTTAGCATGATGTGTCGTCTTGGAAACGTATTCTCCCGTGCTACGGGAAGTTCCTGAATTTTTGGAGTTGTTAAATCCTATCATGTTTGTCAGTTTAATACTTAATGTTTTCCTTTATACTTCTAAGAGTTACGTGTTTTCCCTAACCAATTTAAAGGACATTTATTACTGTTTAGTTTTCTTTGGTCCTGCATTTAATCTTGTTTATCAATTGTAACCCTATATCATCTTTTTATGTGTTTTTATAATAAATATATTATTGTTACTTATTTATTTCTCTTACTCCTATGAAATATTTCTCAGTTTCTACTTTGTAATAGTTATCGTTACCTCCTTACATATTAGAGTGAAGGGGAAGTAACGATACATTGTAGGTAATATAGCTGATTATTACCCGAGTGCACAAGCAGAGGATGTGACGATACATTGTAGGTAATGTAACTGATTATTACCCGAGTGCACAAGCAGAGGAAGTAACGATACATTGTGGGTAATGTAACTGATTATTACCCGAGTGCACAAGCAGAGGAAGTAACGATACATTGTGGGTAATGTAGCTGATTATTACCCGAGGGCACAAGCAGAGGAAGTAACGATACATTGTAGGTAATGTAACTGATTATTACCCGAGGGCACAAGCAGAGGAAGTAACGATACATTGTAGGTAATGTAACTGATTATTACCCGAGTGCACAAGCAGAGGATGTGACGATACATTGTAGGTAATGTAGCT
>CABEEJ010009565.1:0-17911 GCA_901482245.1 Timema douglasi
AAACTCACTGTAAAACATTGTGTATTTTCTTTTATTATATTATTATGCCCGTGCGAAGCCGGGTTGGGCTGCTAGTATTAAATAAACCTCCAGAATAAAGTATAATCATTATTATTATTTTTGTTTGGCAAGATATTTTTTCTGATTTTTACTTTGTGAAATTTGTTTTTTTACTGAGTGTAGGCTCAATTTTGGACTAATAAACAAATAATATCTCAGTAAATTAAACTAATCTTAGAAAACAAACTTCAAACATGTAATTATTGTAACCACCATTCATCCCAGTAATAATAGTCGGTGAGTTGCAAAAAACTTTATTTGACACAAATATAGTGGATGTACAATAACAATATACATATAATAACATAGTTTATGGCGAGCAATGTCTAAGACATCTATATGTATCATATCGCATCGCTAGATAAACAAGTCGGAAAAAAAATATTAGCGTCAGAGACTTAAACAAAGCATAACGTCTCAATAATGGACTTGACCGTCCTAATTAGAAATGGCAGTATTAATATAGTATTTGTTTAATACAAACTCAACTGGAATGACCAAGTTATGAACAATACAATAATTCACCAAGATATTTCTTTAAAAGTCGAAATGCCGAGAACTTTAATATCAGAAACATTATTAATTATTTGACCTCTTATTTCATTAAGGTATATTTGACTTGAATGTTTGTCTCAGAAATATTATAATAACCATCCAACATGGTATTTCATGAAAGATAAAATTGACAAGAACGCTTATACCAGAAACAATATTATAATTTAGCTCCATATTTCATTAATGGTAAAATTGAATAGAATGTTTATCTCAGACACATTATAACAATTATCCGACATGATATTTCATGAAAGGTAAAATCGACAAGAACGTTAATACCAGAAACATTATTATGATTTAACTTCATATTTCATAAATGTTAAAATTGACTAGGAAGTTTATCTCAGACACATTATAATAATTTTCCAACATAATATTTCACTAACCCAAATTTCTAAACCAAACCCTCGGCAACAAACGTAAATTACCATAAATACGAGAATTGGTAAAAATGCCGAAAGTCAAGAAACATGATAATTAACGTGACACTCCACTAATACCAATTTGACCATCTCACATAAAGTGGAAGATTTCAATACTACGCAACGACAAATCAAAAATGTCTTACAATGATTAGCATGGGCACGGAAGAGGACTTTAACATTAAATAAAGCTCCCCAACAATAAATAAATTGAACAAAGTAGGTTATTCAAAACAACATATTATATATAGGTGGATAGGGAGAATCAAACTATATATGTATATTATAGACCCAAAGATATCAATATTCGGTGAGGACGCTACGCTACAAATATATATAAATATTTATTTTGACAGTGGTGTTCAATGACAAATTTATAAATATTAAACTTGCTCGTCACTTATGGTGACAACTTCCAGGCATTTACATAAAGAAAATATCTTAAACTACAAAAAGGTTAGCCCACAGCATAAGGCAAATAACAAAGTAAGAAGTAAGTGCACTGTCTAACCACTAATCCCAAAGAGTCCGAAAGAACAATACAAATTGAGACGGTCAGTATACCAAATAACCGCTTAATGCACAAAGCCAACAATCAAGTGTGCGTATCTCATAGAAATATAAAGGGTAATATACCCGTGATCAATCTTAATTTCCCCATAATATGTTTCCCAACTAAAACCCAAATAAACATAATCAGAGCGGTGGCAAAGCGTGACCCAATGTCAGAAGCCTAAAGGTGAAAAAGGAAAACAAGTTCATTTGAACAAAAGCAAGTTCCCATAACAATAAATTAAAAATTAAAATGTAGTCACAGATTAAACAAGTGGATATCCGACAAATCCTCCCCGTGATAGTACATTTAGATTTGTAGGCCTGAATTAACCATTTTGACAATAACCCTCCATAATTACCCGGAAGAGAATTTTGATGAATTTAAATAACCCTTAATTGTGTCGCCGCTCTCACCTTCTGCAAGCCTATGGCGCGATAAATAGCGATACAGGCGAAACATCTCAATATATAGCAAGCAAAACGAACAGACATGTCCCCAGAGAGTAAGGAGGAAATGAGGGGAAAGCGGAGCAGGAGGGACGTTGCGGGAAACCTACAGGTAACCTAGGGAACTAGGGGAAGTTTCGAGAACCGCCCAGGTGGCGGAAGTGGCGGCTACGCGCGCCGAGCTGCTTTCAATTATTTTCTTCATGGGTATGGCTTTCTTCCCGGGCGAAGAGCAGGAACAGACCTCGGTTCATTTCATTGAGTGGTGGATTAGAGGAGTAGATCAGTTCACACCTGCGCGAGAGTTATAGTTCAACAGGGCAGATGGTAAGTGTTACCCCATTTGTTAGTCTTCGTTACATGTAACTTGTTACCTCATGAAACATTATCCAAAAATTAAAGATTTTTTCAACAAAATATGTTAGTGCATAAGTATAAATATCCCACGTTATTGTCTCAAAGAGCTCATACTATTATGTTTTGTTTAAAAATGAGTATAGAACTGACAGCTTTAACACCCTTAGCGAACTTTACTATGCTTTCTAAAGGAACAGGAGAATAATTTGTGTTTTAAGGGAGAGCGTTATCATTCCCTTGGAGAAAACATGATAAGCAATATTTTGTTAAATAAAACAAGTACATCTGTCTGATATTAGAACGTTATTTTGTGGGATTATGTACTAATTATTTTTAATATAATTCTCAAAGTGTTTCATATTAAATGTATCAAAATTTACTACTCATAAGGGATATATGATTGTTCACACTGATAAAATAGAGATAAAAGGTAATAGCATTTGCGTGGTGTAAGAGTCTTAAATCACTTGGGGAAAACATCTCAGTGCGTACGGAAGGTTTTCGAACACCATCCTCTTCATCATCGGCTTCCCAGACAAGACAAAGCTTAAGCCTTTGTCCACGTGTCAAAATGTTTATGGGTCGAAGGAAAATTACCGTCCAGTTGGTCAGACAGTAATGTGCTTTTCCATGCACTACCTTATAACGCCATCGTTATTTATTTAAATGGGGATAAACTGTTTACTTTTCCCGAGAAAATCGGGGCTTGACCTCAAGTGTGAGTGACTTTTAGGTATTAAAATTTTGGTTTATAGTGCTAAGAAGATACTTGCTCAGCACATAAGAATATAACATTAATCTCATGTTTAATTAGTTACATTATGTATGTTTATAATGGGCAGTGTTTGCAATAGTTTGTAAGAATTCTTTAACCCCAAAATACGTATTTGTTTTTCTGCTTGATACTCCTGCAACCTCGTTTACCGGAAACCCCCTCAAACAAGTTGGACGCAACAAGCATAACTAGAGTGGTTTGTGGATGGCGTTACATCAGGCGCTTCCTGTAAAATACACAACGGTTGTTCCAAGCAACCCTCGTGAATAAAGAGCAGTGTTTAATTTAATAAATGTCGTTCAGACGTTGTGAGTTTCACACCATTATTGGAAACCGGCTGTCGTAAATTATCTTTAGATATATTTTTACCAAGTATATGTAGAATAAATTTGGTTGTTACTGAAATTTTCCACCACACGTATTTAAATTTATCCAAACAATAAAGTAAATCCTTAAAAAATAAATATTTTTAAATAATTTATCGAAATATATGTCAAGTGTCCTTCTAAAATGTACAGTATTTAGTATACACTCTAGAGTCTATATCATTAAATATTTATAGAAGGCTGTAGTTGTTATTTACACAGTACATAAAAACTCTTTTAAGGAGAGTTAAATTAGTCCTTAACCCACTATGGATGAGATAACGAGGCTACCCAACCATTTGACACTGAGGCATATGTTCTTAATACCTCATATTAAAACAATAATATAATGCACAACATACTATTTTCCTAAATCCATTCATTTTATTCTTTATTCTAATTTATGAATCCTTTAACATCCTCTTAGAGACAGTGTTTTCAATATTTGCCCCTGAGAATTTTAGATCTTGATGTTATGTGCCCTCAAATTAAAAAGAGTGGGTCTTAACATTTTTTCCACTACGCTCTTGTACCTGAGGATACAGCCCGAACGGGTAGATGGATTTATTTGAAATTTGAAATTTAGATAATATGATATGGTCATACTTTGAGGCTAAATCGTAATTTTAAGTCTAGCTCTAAAATTAGAGGTCGTATACTTATCACATATTTTAAAAAATTGTTTCATATTTAAATAAGTTATTTGGGAATAAAATCACTATTTTGTTGTGTTTAAGGTCAAATTCAAATTTTGTCACAAAAATGCTCGTAATCTCTAAAATAATTACAAATGTGTCGTACTATTTATTTGCATTATATAATAGTGGATCTTTTTAATTTATCTTAAATTCTCGGATAAAAAAGTATTGTGATCGTCAAATAATCAAACTCGGAATTTTGATAAACTTGACTTTCCAACAGCTGGTGAAACAAAAAAAAAGTGGTTTTAACACGATGTTGTTTGTCTGTATCCCGGCATAGAGCCAAAACCATTTTACCGATCAATATAAAGCTTGGTATCTTGTGTTTACAAGGGATTCTACCAAGGCATTTGTGGAGTGATATATCCAACCCTAAAATTAAGGGTGATTTATTGAAAGGTAAATAGAAAAAATAATCAAAATCCTCTCTAACAATTTGTATTAAATTTTGTATCTAGGCATTTTTAATTAACATTACAAACAAAGTGGAATTTCTAATTACCCCATGAAAATTACTTTGGGGGTACTTAACACAAGTGGAATAAGCGTACCGTATTAATTATTATACTCATTTAATAAACTATTCACAAACTATTCATATATGTTGACAGAAGACAGAATTTAACTATGCTCCAGAGTAATTAGCTTAAAGAGCTGACTATTCCTCCTTTAAACTCAAGTCCAATTGCTTAAATCAGTGGGTTGCAGCGTTGCCTACTGAACTAATGGTATTGGGTTCAATTCCCGATATGGCCGATAGATCTTTTGGGGGTTTCTCCTTTTGCAGTGATGAATCTACGCCCGGGTGCCTGGGTCTTGGGCCTGTGATAGATTTGTTAGTTTATAAGTCGTGCGTGGTTATAATCAATCAGTTCATAAAGTGCACGTTAAATGCCTCAAATAAAACGTATTTAAATAATTTGGAGAGCTTAGTTTGAATCTCGGTTTATGCCTATTTAATATTATCGCATTGCAATTCATGATTAAAGTTACTAGAGTGTTATCAACAAGGTCCAAAGCGTTGATAAAGGAATTCTTCCAAAGAATGGTTGTAAAAACTACCCTTATAATACGAGTATGTATGGTCCCTAGTACCAAAACAAGCATAACTATCAAAGACCTTCACGATATAATTATGAAGAACAAATAGCCATACATAATTCATGATGAAAATCTTATTACTGCCGACTTATTGCAACAATTATCGTATAAATCTTTCCCCTTGCTGTCACAATATTTCACTCTGTACAGGAAATTAATTACGATAAGGGGGTTCTGAAACAAGAAAGATCGTTAACTTTGTTTCCTCCTCTGTTTGGGGAATTGTTGGACGAGTTTTAAGTCCTACTTGTATTGTGATGGAAACGTCCCTTTTTAAGTCCTACTTGTATTGTGATGAAACGTCCGTGGGGATTAAATTAAAACAGCTAATAATTAGCGAGTGTAATTTGTAATCAATAAAGACCTAATTTATCCCTATATACCTGCTTCTTTACCCCCGTTCTTGATATCTAGCAATGCAATATAAAGCTCCAATAAATGCCCCTATTTTAGATGATTATAAAATAGTAATAGCATTAATCACCACACCCGTCTCAGAAGGGAGACTAAGTATCAGGACTGTCTCGCTTGGTTTTCCTAAGCTTGGGAGGTCACAGCTCAAACCTTTTTTGGGGTTAATGGCCATTTCATAAATGTTTTCCCACTTTCCCATAGAGCAAATATAGGTACAGCTCTTTCAAAAATCTACCTTATTAGTAACCACTCCATTTGTGTAAACGTAAGGACATACTGAACAGACAGTATACGTGAACATTAAAAATAATAACGATGTATTATAATCCTATTTTCATAGAAAAGGTCTTCTTTTCTGACCACTAAAAATACTATTATTATTATTATTATTATGTTGCCCCTCAAGTCTCTGCCCAAGGTCAGGTTGATGCTATTTATTTTGACCATAGTAAAGCATTTGATTTATGTCAGCATAGTATTATTCTCTCTAATCTTGGTAAATTCGGCCTTTCTCAATCATTTGTGAATTGGTTCAGCAGTTATTTGCATGAAAGGTCATTCACTATTAAAATTGATTCAAACACCTCAAATACATTTGTAGCCCCCTGTGGCCTACCACAGGGTTCTAATTTAGGTCCTTTTCTCTTTAATGTGTTTATTTATAACATTGGTAAATATATGAGCTCATCTAGTTATTTAATCTTTGCTGATTATGTAAAATTATTTAAAAGTGTCAAATCTATTGCAAAGTATATATAGTTACAAAATGATGTAAATGATATTCTACAATGATCTTTTTAAAATGGAATGTCTATTAATAAATCGAAGACAAAATCTATATCTTTACAAGGAAAACTAATCCTTTATTTTTTACTTATAAATTGGGCAATAAAAACATAGTTTGCACCCTTTACATTAATGATCTTGTTGTTCTCCTGGATAACAAACTTTTTTTCCACAATCATGTTGACCATGTAATTTACCAGTCATTGAAATTACTTGGACTTATTAAATTTATTACGTCATCGTTTAATAAAGTTGGCTGTAATACGCCCTGGTTAGATCTAAGTTAGAATATGCTACTGTTGCTTGGAATTCCACTACCTTAACTGACTTTTTTAGGTTGGAAAACGTTCAAAGAAAATTTGTCGCTGCATGCTATAATAAGTTCTTTAGTAACCGGATTTATTATGATTATGACAGAATTCTAAACCTCATAGGGCTCCAAACTTTCTTCTCGCGTAGACTTTATTGTGATGCCCTTTTTGTTTTTAATATTTTCAATAGCAACATTTCTGGCAAATTTTCCCTTGATCATGTAGGTGTTCATATCCCTTCTTGGGCTTCTCGTAATCCAAAATTATTTTTTCTCAATAGCTCTTATAAGGTATCGTTGTGTCCATAGCGCCAATTCTAGATTTGTTGAATTCGACTTTTATTATAAAAGAAAAGCTAAACTCAGAGAGTTATTTAAGGAAATCTCATATCAATAATTTATCATGTAGAGGTTCTGTCTATAGTATTTAAATTTAAAATATTCTTATTAATTTTTTGCATATTTTTACTGCTTTTAATCACGCTTTAGTTATTTGTTATTATTGTTATATTTTATTCCTAACATTATTAATTATTTTTTGTAACAATTTATCATTATGTAACATTATTTATCCATTTTTGTTTATCTTATTTATTCGTGTAAATATATGTAATTGTATGGTATTTGTGTACTTTTCAGTGTTGGCCTATTATAGGTCCTACGACTGTTTGCCAGTGCTATGATAAAGAAAATTGAAATTATTATTAATATTATTATTATTTGTACCTCGTCTTACTACCCGTTCGGGTTACACACACTTACGCTAATCTGTAATGTTAGGGTGATTGTGAGATTAAATGGAGGAAAAAGTTTAACGTGGGATCTGAACCACGGTGGAGGCCTGGCATTCCACAAATTCACAAGCTGTGATTAACACACGTCTTGTTAGAGGTGAAGGAAGGGTTTGGCAATCAGATAAATCTGTACCGGGACCTAGGATTGAACCCCGGCCGCCAGCACAGAAGTCTGACACCTTACCACTAGACCGCGAAGACGCCACTAAAAATAATACTTTATCTACATTCAAGTCATACGTATATTGTATTGTACTTTAATGGGGTAAGTGTGAAGAAAGAAACAGTTTAAAGGTAATATACTCGCATTTGGAAATAAATCCAGTAAATACTGTCATTGGTATTATCAGTAGTCCCGACTGGTATTCAAACTCAGATCTCACTGTCATCAGGAAACTAGTCTAAAAGGAGAGTGATGCCTCAGGCCATTCGGTCAATGAAGCGGGTAAATGCCTGCTGTTACTTATACATTTAATTACTATTTATGTATTTAAATATATTAAGTTGCTTTATTTGTTCCCTTTCTCATATATGTTTCTTTAAGTTATCTAGTATCTTCTTCTCTTGTTTATTGGTGCATATTTATCCTTTGCCTTTATCTATGTTTTTTACCTAACTTTTTCTATTTTTATCAGCTCATTCGTTTGTTTCTTTCCGTTGGTATCTTCTCTTCCTTCCCCCCCACATTCCTCTTTGTGTCTAGACCTGCACGATATTACTCCTCCAGGCACCCAATTAATCTTCCACAGTGAACACGGAACTAGGATAAATAACCCAAAAAAAGAGAGACAAAAAATATAAATATTTTAAAATAAAATGTAAAAAAATAGAAACAGACTAGAATGGCGAAAGTTGTATGATTAAGGAACATATAAAAATGCATCTCGTGCTTTTTTTAAATACTTATAAGCCTTAATCAAATGTTTATATTTCATTATATACGAGTAGATCTTTATGGAATACAATAATTACTTTCCTATTTACATAACTTAAATTGCTGATACGTATTTTATATATAAATGTGTAATCTTGTTCAGAGATATTGGTGGAATATTTTCTTATTATTACTGATTTATGACTAACATCTATAGATTGCTCTGTGTATAATTTAAAACAAATTTTATCGTGGTTTAGACATTTATACACTCATTTTAAATCTTCACATTAAATTGTAAAAATTTATTTCCGCTATGTCTCGTACCCGTTTGAGCTACATGCCAATATATTAATTTATCTAATTTTGTATGAATGAAAGATTAAGATTTCGAAAAAACTTACCCACAAAAGCATGGACAGAAAGTGTGAACTAATTTAGGTAAATCACCCTTAGTTCAGTCGATCGGGATAAGGAATCTCAATCTACCCATCAACGGAGAATTCAGCCTATTTTGAGAGTGATACCTTAGATCTCTTGTAGAGGGTTTAACATTATATAAATAAACTACGTTTACTGGCAAATTAATATATGAATTTACATGTACCCCTCCTTGCCGAATAATTCATTTACACTCTTAAATTTAGATTGAATAGATAGATCGATTTAGGAAGCATAATTTGTGATAGTAAAAATGTTAATCAATATAATGTATTGTATTCATACACCAGACCATGGATTTTCAGTCATCACTTTTGAGTGGTGGTGTCAATTTTGACAGATGTTTTATAAACATATAGAGCTATTATCATTGATGGTTACGCTATATTAATGTATATCTATATATAAAAGGAAATGTAAACCCTTCTCTAAGCATGATGTATTCGAACACTTCTAGACCTCAAAAAAACTTAAATTAGGCAAGCATTATTACTTCATACACCCATACACCATTTTGTTTTTAAATCTTTAGCAACAATTATGTTTACAGCGTCACTCTCCTTTCTTAAAATTAGTGCATTGTCATTTCATCACATATACAATTAATATTCAAAGGCCTACTTTATAATTGTTTTTATGTTAAATGTTTACATTTTTAGGGTCCGACTTATGTTGGAAAAAGTGAACATTTTATTGATCGGTTGGTGTAATAAAATGTTTGTATTAACCAACCTGTTGAGTTTTTGAATTCATTAAATCCTACAGGAATTCCTCCACATAAATTATAATTAAAATCGGTAATCGCATAAGCAAGTGACTCCGTAATTTTATCTCAGACAAATTCTGCAATGACACTCGAATGCAAGTGAAAGCCATCATGAGAAATGTTAAAGAAGCTGTCATCTTCAAAGGTATTGGCAAAACAAGAAAGTGATAGATTCCCCCGGACACCTTTTATACCAGGTTACTACCCCATCTAGATCAAGGGTCTTAAGTTGATGGTTGAAAATTGTTTCGCAATAACCATCAAAGAAGTTCATCGAGCACACAAGAGTCAACTTAGTAACACTTTGCTTTTCCCATGGACAGTTTTACATTGCATGATCAAAGGTCAGTACACCTACCAACAGGCAAGGCAAGACACCAAATGTTGTGAAACCAGAAATTATCTTTGAATATTTTTAGCTTAGATCTATATTTTGAAATTATGTTTTAGTCAGCCTACTTTTCACGGTTTATAACGCAATATAAAAATTTAAGGATTATTATTTTAAAATAAATTAAGATTTGTTTACTTTTCTCTGTGATTAATTTTACATTATAAAAAAACTAGGTTATTTTATTAATTCCTCATACACAGCTGGTATTATATAAATAAATATTAATACCATGTATCAAGTATATTTTGAGATGTGCTCAAGACCCACACTGGTGGCCACTATAGTCCCATCTACAGTGTCCGTAGGCTCCATATCATAATAGTCCTTATGTTCTTTACGGTCCTGAGAAGTGGAAATCACATCTACACACCCTATATACATATCCGTAATCCCGTGACCATACCAACCAACAAAAAAGTTGGAAATAAAGTCCAATTAAACTCTTCAAAAGGAAATTTTTTCTAGAGCTACGCGTAAGCAGACGCCATGTGCGAAGCAGACGATTTCACAGATGAACCATTATTATCAAAAGTAACTATACAACATGTTTTGATAGAACTTCTAGGATAGGCTACATTTGAAAGGTAGATTAAGTACAATCACAAATAATATATTTAAAACTTGAGCTAGTTTGTCTAATTGCTATGACAATGCAATTGGAGCTTTCATTTCGATGAACGCGCACCCTTACTTTGGTGTCATTGGTAGTCCTTAGCCGTCCGTATCGGCTGGTCCTTAGAAAGCTAAAGTTGAGTCATCTTCTACGGATTGATAAGGAATAAGGAATTAAGGATAAGTAATCTGTAGACAGTGCAATCTTTTTGTGTGGAGTTGATCTCTAACGGAATGCAAACGCACCTTACGGAAACGGAGTCTGTAGACGGGGCTTAAGACTAAGTGACAAGCTCATATATTCTGGAGTGTGACAGTAAAAAGGACGTCAGGGTTAAAATCCCGTATTGTGTAGTGAGGGTGTGATATTCTAAATGATTTATTAATCTACCTCCACGCAAATTCAGATAAATTTCCTTTAAAGTCTACAACCCTCGTGCCTAACCATTAGTGTGGTTAAACGCATTTAGATTGGACGGATTGTGATAGGTGAATAAAAAAAAAGAATGTGTTTGAGTTTTAAGTTTGATATTAATCCAAAATTACTATAGTATAATTTTAATTTTAGATGAAGACTGTTGCTTCCATCAATAAAACGAACATTGAAAATAATAAACATGGATTAAATTTTTTGGGGTGGTTAAAGGAGTGGAGGTAGTAATTATTTCTTAAAATAGTTTAAAAAAATCTAGAACTTAAATTTTTATAAGACGGTTGGTAAGCATATTATTACTATTTATTACGTTAACGAATTAATGTTCGAATAAAGGGGACAACAGAAAAGTTAAGTGGTTTGGCAGTTTTTATAACAAAATATGTTTTTTTCTCAAAATGAATCTAATATTTCTTCAGTAAAAACATTGAGTTTATATGTCTTCGCATGCTGATATAAAAAGTGTTTGAAAATCTTTCAAGAGTGACCCTAAGTTTAATGACAACTTTTTCTCTTCATTTAAAAAGTTGGTCATCTCGTGCCACTACGCTCATGTCAAATATGCAACAACTGTTGATAGCACCATGTGAAGAAAATTGAACTCTACGTTTGTACTGAAGCAATATGTTATCTATTTTGGCAAAAAAATGTTTTGCTTTAAATCTGCAAGATCCCTGATCTTTTTCGCATTCCCTACATCCCCACTTTAAACTATTTGATTTATTACGGCAGTTAGCAAACTAAGGAATGGATATATATTAAACATATATTTGTTTATAAGTTCTAACCATGATATTATCTTACATAATATAATGTTAAACCATTAACTAAATATTCTTATTATGTACTGGTCACCATTATTATTTTTAAATAGACTAAAGGATTAACAAACAAATATGTTTTTTAGTAGATTAATAAGAAACCTTTTATTTTCGTTAAATTAAACTATGTTTTATTTGACAAGGCCAAGACTACTCAAACTAATAATTTAGCAGTTCATTGGATGAATTGAAATCCCTTTAAAATGAAAATAGCTAGCTCAGTCATTGTGAACAATGACATTTGGTTAACTTTAGTGGTGATAATTTCTATATTCTGGTACCCGGATCAGTGGTCACACGAACTAAGGTGGCAGGCTTGTGATGTACTGGATTTCCTGTGATGGAGGCCTTAGTTCCATATCGCAGCCGGGTGTATTGGGAAGTGGTTTTTCCCAAAAACTATATATTTGTGTGGTTTTCCCACCCCCTCTCCCCGCCAGAGAGGGTTCAAGTATCTCTATAAAACCTTTTATTAAATCTTCAGTAGCCTTTGTGTTGAGAGTATGAAAAAACAACTATAATTTACACTTCTAGTAAAGTGCCTGTTATCGAAATTATGACATAGATTTGTATTGCTATTTTGTTCTTATATCATATATTTAGTATAATTTGTTAGATTAAATACTGCCTAGAATGTAGATATTGGATTTGAAAATAGTTTGACAAAACTGAATTTATTGTATTAAATACTTTTTGAACTGTAAATCATTTGAACTTTTAAGTAAATTTAAAAAAATATATATAAATGACATGCGATTAAAATATTTCGATAAATTATTATTATTATCACCACGTCGTGCTACTCGATTGGGTAATACGCACTTACGCACATGTGTAATGGTTGGGTGATTGTGAAATGAAATGAAGGACATACAATTTAACGTGGGATCCGAACTACGGTGTTTTTAAGAAGACTGTAATTTTTAAAAAAATCAAATCATTTTATTTTGATTGTTTTATTTTTCATATTTATATAGAGAAAGTGGATAAGTTTTTTTAATACGCTTTCAAAATAAATGCATTTAAAACTATAATAATAAATGTTACTGCTTTTTTTTTAGATCTGAACACTCCTATGCCTGTATTTTCAGCTTGCAGATCAAAACAAAATTATAAAAGAGAGAAATTGCTGTAAGAGTAAATAAAATATTAATGAAATCAATTAGACTATAGTTTTTCAATGTCAAAGTCTTAGAATTATGTTTTATAAAAACTTTAAATATTTGATAATATCCCAGCTATTCATCTATATATATTCTCTATGTGGCAGTCCAATCTATCTGATTGACATACTACATAGAGAACTGTCGAAGTCAAATATTTGTTTTATAGTGTTTAACCTAAAATATATCGTTTAGCTGTGGTATAGGGGTAAGAATTTTTTGTTAGAGATCCAGAGGTTTCTGGTTTGATCCTCGGTGCTTTCATATTTTTCTGTGAAGCAGTGAGAATGGAACGGGATCAACTCTATCTCGTGAGTATAAACAAGGATCTACTGGAATGCAAAAAGTCACAGTTCGGTTCTAGAAATCTAAGAATAACGGTCTGTCGGTTCTTTGTACTGATCACATGACAGCCTATATTAGCAAAAGTTGGAACTGTTATTGCCAACATATGGCGGCCACTCAGTCGGCATGGCTTGATTGTAGGCTGAGGCCATGGGGTCTTTTTTAACCTAAAATAGAGGGGGAAGGTTATTTATAATTGCTCTTTGATGCTTTATGTACACTCTTTTTACCCTGAAATTTACTGTTTCACTTTATACTTATTTAATAAGCTACATCTTCATGGTGACAACCAGGCTGCTTACTAAATTTAATCCTAAATGCTAAAAACAATTTAAAGTGACAGAAATGGAATTCCCATGTGGTCACCGAGCCATATCTACTAATTTTGATCAAATATAGCTCATTATATCAAAGTATATAAAAGGAACACATACTGACAGGAACATTGAGCTAGTGTGCAATAGGATATGTTTTAAGTTAATACACAATCCAACCTATACTCTCTTCTCATTTGTGCTTCAGTCCAAATTTAATAGAAAATGCCTTATCTGATGGCTAGAAAATATACTAGATCTACTTTAACGTTTTTATAGTTCAGGTAATGTGATCTGAAACTACAAATTTTTATAGATAATATTAATTATTATAAAATAATAATCATAATAGTAGTAGTAGTAATAATAATACAATCGTAAAAAGGTATTAACTTTGGACTAAAAGAAATATGTTTGTATTCTATAAAGGGCTCTTCCTATAAAAATTAGTCTCTATCCTTGTGGCAACGACGCGAGGTCTGGTGCTTTACAAAATCTCCCCCTCGGGTACACACTCTTGAAGTAATACATTCTCAGAACAGTACATTCCCCTTCATCCCCCCTGCCTTTTCTCAAGAGATTAAACACTGTATATAACCTAGAAACGTCAACTGAATAGAGGGAGGGGACGTTAAGAGAGAGGGGTAAACAAATCTCAACATCACACTTGTTTCTACTTGTAGAGTACAACGTTGTGTGTGTGTGTGTGTGTGTCGGTGTTTGTTGCCTTGACTTGGTAAGACAAATGCTCCAGATTATTGATTGTTCATTAACGCCCTTGTAGTCCCTAACCCGCCATTGTTTCAACGTTTGCTCACCCCACCGGCCCAACCCTTTCCCCGAGCCCCCCCCCCCNCCCCCCCCCCCCACCATACCTTAACCCCTCATTACACCCATCCAACTGAGAAGAGAAATTAAGCCATCATACAAACAGGCAGTTTTCATTTCTTTAGTGGATTAAAATCTACGGATTATTTACGTTCGTACACTCAAAGGCAAAGCAAACTTAACCAAACTTTTTTTTATAATATATGTTTGTACCAAAATATAATCCAAAGACTTGGGATGAGAACATAAAGTTTAAAATACTTTATTTTAAATTGTTTATAAATGAGATGGATTATATTAAGTCTTTCTGCAAATAGGACCAAAATCGATTACAGATCTAATAACTCTGTAATTTAGCTTTTAATCAATTCTAAAGTATATAAGTTTTACTGTCTTAGAAATACAAAACTAAATCTATATTAATTTATGAATAAAGAGTAGACATATATTTAAAAAAATTAGCTTAAACTATTTTTTTTAGGAATAATTAAACCCTTAAATAAATGTTGATGGTGTGAAAAATTTGTATTAATTTATCTCTGTTTCCGACCATTTATCTCAGTCAGCGCGTTTCTAAAAGCCTAATGATATCTGGTTTGATTTCCAGCTGTGTATGCTGTACAATTGTGTAAAACATAGCTGTCCCGCTTGCTATAGTTGATAATCATGCGGTCTCGTTTGGCATAGTTTTTATGATAAGTAACTGGCGCTAAAGCTAATCTAAAGCAATGTTATGTAGTATATACCATATTGGGGGAGGGGAGTTTAACCACATTATATATCTCTCCCTGATAACTAAAAACACACATATAACATACTACACAATCTAAGAATCTGGCACCCATTAATGTATCACCTTAATTATGGCACTGTGCTGTAAATTATTTGATGTGATTTTTGACTAGGTAGTAGAGAAGTGAAGATTATACATTCTTATTTTGAAGATCCTATTATCCTAATATAATTTTAGAGTGGGTCCCTTCTAATTAATGCCTTGATAAAATTAAAGTAAATATGTGTGTGTTGAAAATAGTTATTATTCTAGTAACCTATTTTATATCTGTTTATTGGAAACCGTTTGTTGTTTTCTTTATTATTGGCTTTTGAAGTATTTAATTCTTATTTAATCTATTGTTTGTTGACCTTTATTATTATTTTGTCGTTGAATGTTTAGAATATAATATCGTGTGTTATTCTTTTGTATAATTCTTACCCATGCAAAATCCAAAAGATATGTTATGTGTATATTAATAAACTGGTCCACAATATTTTATACAACTTATAGTCTTAATTTATCTCTCTGAAACAGTTGGTACTCAGGATCCTGATTATAATGTTCACGTGTTATGTAAAGTGGCACCCATATATTTCACCAGAGTCAAAGTACTTTACAAACTGTATTTAGTTTACATTTTTCATTTATACATTTTCTCTTATGTTTTTGTTGGTCAGTCATTAAATTAGTATTATTATTATTATTATTATTATTATTATTATTATTATTATTATTAGCACCGCGTCTTACTACCCATTCGGGTTGTACGCACATACGCTAATGGGTAATGGTAGGGTGATTGTGAGATGAAATGGAGGACCTACAGTTTAACGTGGAACCCGAACCACGGTGGAGGCCTGGCATTCCTCACATTCACAAGATGTCTTGTCAGAGGTGAAGGAAGGGTTTGGTAATCAAATAAATCTTTGCCGGGGCCGAGTATTGAACACCGGCCGCCAGTATAGAATCCTGACACCTTACCCCTAGACCGCGAGGTCACCGTCAGTCAGTAAAGAAAATACTAACAGTAATAATAATGGTGCACGTGCTCGTCAGTATTTCCTTCAATCTTGTGTCCTCGTACAGGTATTATCTATGTGTTTGCACTAACTGCACCTTTAATGCAGGAGCTGGGACGGATGAATATAATTACGTGAGGAATGATCGGGCATGGTCTCGTACAAATAATGATGCAGACTGTCAGTCCTAAGACTAAATTATCGTATAAAGAGTCTCTATATTAGCCAACAGGAGTATTATTATTATTATTATTATTTTTATTATAGCTACATAATTTAAGTTGAACGGTAAATATATACAATATTATGGCTTCAGATATGGAAATTTTTCAAGGTATTCTTACAAATAGTTAGCTTTTGGTTTGTACAAAAATCCCAAAAGTCTGACCTTTTTTATGAGCCTTACTACAATTAATTTTTCTTAGGAAGGCACTTATCTTAAAGCTAGATCAAATAATGTGAACTTCAATTTCACGTTAATATATAATATTAATACATATACAATAACGCTAATAAAATGGCAAATGTGTTCAATTTTAGCCACACAAAATTATTCTAGA
Organism: Timema douglasi; assembly: GCA_901482245.1. Taxonomy (NCBI): domain Eukaryota; kingdom Metazoa; phylum Arthropoda; class Insecta; order Phasmatodea; family Timematidae; genus Timema; species Timema douglasi. The sequence continues at coordinate 16,988 of CABEEJ010009565.1, forward strand.
ATTTTCATAAAGGTCCTTTCAATGTAAATTGCAGTGCAAACCCAGTGGTTTGGACACATAAGAAAGTTGACTTGACCCTCTTCAGTGGCCTCATCGCATGGTTTCGTGTCAAACTTGCCTGCTGAAGACAGGGATATCGTGGCTCAAATGCCAGTAGGATTTATTGACGGTAGTTTTCAACAAAGGATTGTCTATTCACCCTCCACGCAAATGCAGGTTAATTACCCCTAAAATGCTTTCTTCCTCGTTTTTATCCCATTAGAGTATTTATTATATATGCGTAAGACGCAGTGACAGAAAATTAATGGACATAGGCAATTTTCCAACTAGGTAAGACATTTAGTGATAAAACATTATTATTATTAAGAAATATAAGGTTGAGATTAAAACTGAAACAACAAGTGATCTTTCTCCCTATCGACCAGAAATTAAGAAAATTTCTGATGTTAATGTTCAGAGCACAACAATTTTCTACGAACGAGTAGGGGCTGGCGACGGCAAATTGCGGTGTTACGAGACGTCAAAGTTAGTGGTGTATGCACCTGTGGGATAGGCAACTCATCAATCTCCAGCATAGGGCAGGACGTGGAGTGTAGTGTCAGTTATGACTTATAACTAGCTATAGTATGTGCCCGGGTAAGGCACGTTGGGGATGTTTAATGTTGGTTTGCGTGGCTTACTACATGTGTTGCTTAACCCCTAGGTGCGTACACCACCAACTTTGACGTCTCGTAGCGTCACCATTTGCAGTCATAAACCCCAAGTGCATAGCGTTGAAATACTTGTTTTGCCTCCCCTACAACCTGTATAAAGTTATTACTGGACAACTGAACAACCGTGTATAGTGTTATTACTGGAGATATGAACAACCCTGTATAGTGTTATTACTGGAGACCTGAGCAACCATGTATAGTGTTATTACTG
>CABEEJ010009566.1:0-17901 GCA_901482245.1 Timema douglasi
CAGCAGCGACTTCTAGACCTAGGTCTAGACGACGCACCTCCCCGCTCCCCGAAGCCAGAAGAACAACAAAGAGCGGAACAACAATAGCTTAGAAAGTATTTAGTCGATCGTAATGAAATATTTACACTTCATCCATGGCAAGTTATTAAATGAAATATAAATAAACCAAACACTTGCAGTTAATAAGTTTGGAAAATTTTATACTTCTAATTTCTTCATCAATTAAAATTAATTTAATGTAAAAAAAAATTGAAACACAATTTATCAGAACCAATTTTGTCAAGAATAAAGTGTTGTTTTTTCAAAATGTTCTGATGCACGACTCTTCTTAAGAAGTAGTTAGATTTTATGCTATTTTGCATTACCAAGTATTTATATACATAAAATGATTATTTCAACATTGGGAAAAGTATTTTATTTTGATTTAGATTTTCTTTTTCTTTCTTTCTAATATTGTAGATTGATATCAACTATATTAAACAATAGGTATAAATGGGCTCCGGTAGCCGCCTGGTCTAAGGCGTCACTCTCGTAATAGATTATACATCCGGTGATGAGGATATCGGGATTCGAATCGTGGTCGTGTGTACAAGGGGTGGCCTTTCCTAAGAGGTTTTCCACTCTCCCTTCATTCAAATATAGGTACACTTCCTCTAATTTCAACCTTATAATATTTAACACATTAGCGTTAGTAACTTATATTCGTATACCTGTAATGGGTGGTAAGACGTGGTACTGAAGTAAAATAAAATTATAAAACCTGCATCCATAGGAACGTCGAACAAACGTCAAGTTCCTTTATTCTAGTTTGCCGATGAGGATGGGCTAGCAAATTTTTTTTTTTAAAGAAATGCTTTGTCACTATCCATCCACAAAATTTGGGTACATTTTCCTCGTCTTTATTTCGTTAGGGTAAATATGCAAATGGCTCAGATGGATATCAAGTATCAGCTCACGTAAAAAAATAGTATTTTATCGCGTGTCCGGTATGTACTATTTTATTCGCGCTAATAGTGAAGGAATGAGGAATATAGAATTTATAAGAAATATACCCGTAATTGCGTGGAGGGAGATTGTAATGGATGTATTTAAGGAAAACCCACTCTTATTATACTCGGTCGTAATTTGAACCCCGACAAACAAGACTAAATGCGCCTGGTAAATTGTGAACCCAGCCTTATCCTACTCCAGTAGTGTTGTATCGTAGCTATAGGCCCACTTGTTCCACTATCGGTGACTCTGCCGGGAAAAAAATGGTGAAAGCAAAATCCTTTTTTTACACTCACCCTCAGCATGACAGGTTTTCGATACGGAGTTATTTCCTTATAGAAGTGAAGCTTTTCTTTGCTTCTCAAATAACTGTTTCTGGCACGACTGCTCCACATTCTTTTATTTCAAAAATAGTTTTTCTAGTTTAAGTTTTATCAGGCATTGGAGCACTCTGAATTGATTATTGAAAGAAGTACTTGCGTTCAACTGAAAAGATGCTTGTGTTCCACTGAAGAGATACTTGTGTTCTACTGAAGAGATGCTTGTGTTCCATTGAAGAGATACTTGTGCTCCACTGAAGAGATACTTGTGTTCCATTGAAGAGATGCTTGTGTCCCATTGAAGAAATACTTGTGCTCCACTGAAGAGATGCTTGTGTTCCACTGAAGAGATACTTGTGTTCTACTGAAGAGATGCTTGTGTTCCATTGAAGAGATACTTGTGCTCCACTGAAGAGATGCTTATGTTCCATTGAAGAGATGCTTGTGTCCCATTGAAGAAATACTTGTGCTCCACTGAAGAGATGCTTGTGTTCCACTAAAGAGATACTTGTGCTCCACTGAAGAGATGCTTGTGTTCCACTGAAGAGATACTTGCGTTCCACTGAAGAGATGTTTATGTTCCATTGAAGAGATACTTGTGCTCCACTGGAGAGATGCCTGTGTCCCACTGAAGAGATACTTGTGCTCCACTGAAGAGATGCTTGTGTCCCACTGAAGAGATACTTGTGCTCCACTGAAGAGATGCTTATGCTCCACTGCAGAGATGCTTGTGCTCCACTGGAGAGATGCTTGTGCTCCACTGGAGAGATGCCTGTGTCCCACTGAAGAGATACTTGTGCTCCACTGAAGAGATGCTTGTGTTCCATTGAAGATAATACTTGTGTTCCACTGAAGAGATGCTTGTGTTCCATTGAAGATATACTTGTGCTCCACTGAAGAGATGCTTGTGTCCCACTGAAGAGATACTTGTGCTCCACTGAAGAGATACTTGTGCTCCACTGGAGAGATGCCTGTGTCCCACTGAAGAGATACTTGTGCTCCACTGAAGAGATGCTTGTGTTCCATTGAAGATATACTTGTGTTCCACTGAAGAGATGCTTGTGTCCCACTGAAGAGATACTTGAGCTCCACTGAAGATATGTTTGTGTTCCATTGAAGAGATACTTGTGTTCTACTGAAGAGATACTTGTGCTCCACTGAAGAGATGCTTGTGTCCCACTGAAGAGATACTTGTGCTCCACTGAAGAGATGCTTGTGTTCCAATGGAGAGATGCTTGTGCTCCACTGAAGAGATGCTTGTGTTCCATTGAAGAGATACTTGTGTTCCACTGAAGAGATGCTTGTGTTCCACTGAAGAGATGCTTGTGTTCCACTGAAGAGATACTTGCGTTCCACTGAAGAGATGCTTGTGATCTACTGAAGAGATACTTGTGCTCCACTGGAGAAATACTTGTGCTCCACTGAAGCGATACTTGTGTTCCACTGAAGAGATGCTTGTGTTCCACTGAAGAGATGCTTGTGTTCCACTGAAGAGATGTTTGTGTTCCACTGAAGAGATACTTGCGTTCCACTGGAGAGATTCTTGTGCTCCACTGAAGAGATGCTTGTGCTCCACTGATGAGATGCTTGTGTTCCATTTAAGAGATACTTGTGTTCCTCTGAAGAGATACTTGCGTTCCACTGAAGAGATACTTGCGTTCCACTGAAGAGATGCTTGTGATCTACTCAAGAGATGTTTGTGTTCCACTGAAGAGATGCTTGTGATCTACTGAAGAGATACTTGCGTTCCACTGAAGAGATACTTGTGTTCCTCTGAAGAGATACTTGCGTTCCACTGAAGAGATGCTTGTGATCTACTGAAGAGATGTTTGTGTTCCACTGAAGAGATTCTTGTTTTCCACTGAAGAGATACTTGCGTTCCACTGAAGAGATGCTTGTGATCTACTGAAGAGATGTTTGTGTTCCACTGAAGAGATGCTTGTGCTCCACTGAAGAGATACTTGTGATCTACTGAAGAGATGTTTGTGTTCCACTGAAGAGATGTTCGTGTTCCACTGAAGAGATGCTTGTGTTCCACTGAAGAGATACTTGTGTTCCACTGAAGAGATGCTTGTGATCTGCTGAAGAGATGCTTGTGTTCTACTGAAGTAATACTTGTGATCTACTGAAGAGATGTTTGTGTTCCACTGAAGTAATACTTGTGTTCTACTGAAGAGATGCTTGTGATCTGCTGAAGAGATGCTTGTGTTCTACTGAAGTAATATTTGTGATCTACTGAAGAGATGTTTGTGTTCCACTGAAGTAATACTTGTGTTCTACTGAAGAGATGTTTATGTTCCACTGAAGAGATGCTTGTGTTCTGAGGTAATATTTGTGTTCCACTGAAAAGAATCTTGTGTTTGACGTTACGCGAAATCTATATCTCTGCTCAACAGGTAAATATGTTATGGTTATCAGGGTGTCTACCATCCGGGAAAATCAGGGAAAACGGGAATTAGCCGGGAATTTGAAGTGATCGGGAAAAAAACGGGAATAAGCCGGGAATTTGGTAAATCACAATAAAAATCCGAGAAAATGATATTTTACTCAAAATATGAAATATAATAATCAGTAAATCAGTAAATTATGTCATTTTAATATATTTTTAATTCCTAGTAAACAATTTTAATACAAATTTAAAAAAATATTCAAATTTTAAAACTTATTATTATTCATGAAAAATATTAATAGAAAAACGAGTAGAGAAGGGAGGGGGTGGGGGAGTTAGAAGGATGTTACCTACATTTTAAGGGGAATTTTAGGAAATGATCTGGGGAAATCAGGGAAAAAGTCGGGGATTTCATTGTTCAAGTTGAGTAGACACCATGGCTATAAATGAAAGCTTGCTGATAGTATTATATTATCATTGAAGTCCAGGGGATGAAGATGTGTTTGTATAAGCTTGGATTATAATATAGAAGTTTGAATATATATCTACTATGGCAGACAGAGAGTCCCAACGTTAGCGACACCTTTGCATTCAACCACCTAGCGCTGTTGTTGGTACATCAATTGAAGAAAAGGAATGTATTTACTGTTTTGTTTTATTATAACTCGTTTGATAATATATCTCGTGTTAACGTCCTCGGGACTAATTGAATTAAGTGGAAGCTTTAAAACCTTTGTATCTTAAATGCAATCTCCCCATTTAAATAGTTGGTAAATTTACTGGTTAATATGTAAGGAATATTTCCAAATATACCCTAGGTCCTCGATAGATGACCTATAATTTTAAATTCAAATCATTTAAGATGGGCTATTAAAAGAAAAACATTTTGAGGGGACATGTTATTGAAACGGACAACCAAATTAGAAAACTATACACATATTTGGGCCTAAGCTCAAATAATTTTCTTGCCAAATTTTGCTAAAATTGGTAAACGAATTTGATAGTTATTTCGGAACAAACAAACGAAATACCAAAAGGTAGATTTAAAACAAGATCTCACTACGCTTTGTCAAAAATAATGTTTATATAAGAGTTGATAAAAATAATTTTGAGACTGATTAATAAAACTGGAAACGCACATTAGAATAATATAATACTGTTTATTAATTTACTTTAGGATAAATACTTTTTTTATATAGATCAAATGAATGTTTTCATAGGAAACTCTATTATTCGTATTTTCCTTTGATTTATGCATTTTGTATGCTTTAAATGGTCATTTACTTATGGGTGAAAATATTTTATTCGCTTTATTTTATCATTATTTTCTTAATTTTAGTCCAAGAAACAAAGTTTAAAAAAAAATATTTTTAAAAAAAAATGGTACGCACTCTCACGCTGAAACAGCCTCTTTAAGGTAGTCAAAACGACTTTTGGAGTTTTAATCTTAACATTTGTATTTATTGTTAGGAGACATTTTGTATTGTTTTGATAAGTTAACATTTGATCTAAAGTAAATAATATCCAAGAACTTTCTTTATATTTTATTTATTGATGTTTCATTCATGACTTACCCGATCATATCACACTATTTCTTTACACATCATCAATAATATTAGATACAATCCTCAACAATGTTTATTTTGGAACAAAAGTTTGTCATTTCACAGAGCACAAACAAGATAAAAAATGTGTATTTATTTATTTCTTGTTGGTATATTCAATATTTGCTAAACCTGATTTATAAATCATTCATAATTTTGTTTCCAGGGCAGTAGTTACTGGAATACGTACTTTTCAGCGCTACTAATGTTTTATATATTTATCTTTATAAATATGATAGCGCACCTGGAGTGTAGGGAGAAGCTGCGTGGGGGTTGGGTTCAGGGCGTAGCTCTCAAGCCCAATCTCTAAAACTATCTAAATTGCCTAAACGTCAAGAGCGTGAAACACTGAAATAAACTCGAATAAGAAAGGAAATGCAAATGTTCTGCTATTTCGCCTATTTATTTATTTTTTCTCCGCCTTCTCCTTCTTCTCGAACACCTTTTATTGTAAATCACTTCCTTGGTAATGAAGATAGTTCTTTCCTTCCTTGTGCTTGCTTTAATTTCCTCGGTTTGTGTAACTTTTAAATTTATTTTCCTCAACAATTTCACCTCAATTACTGCTGAGAACCAGATCTTAGTTGGTTCAAACTAGTTAGTTTGAATCAGTTATGGGCTTAAATAGTTGTATACTCAGTTGTGGGTTTGAATACTTTTATACTCAGTGAGGAGTTTAAACAGGTCTATACTTAGTTGTGGGTTTAAACAGTTTTAAACTCAGTTGGGGATTTAAATACTTGCATACTCAGTTGTGAGTTTGAACAATTTTATACTCATTTGGGGGTTTAAACAAATATATACTTACTTGTGTGTTTAAATACCTTGCAACAATTTATAATGTATAATTAATTCAAAACAGTGTTTAAAAAAAAGTTGTCAGTTTGAATAGTTTAAACTGTTTCTGTTTTAAAATAATCTTAAGCATTTATGGTTCTTGGATAGTTTTAAACAGTTGTGGGTTTTAATTAAACACATACCATGCACACATTTTGATGTGTGTATGTGCATAAGCACACACTTTAATCATGTCTAAACTAACAGAGAACACTTTGCACAAAACCAAATATGACACATTATATTGCACAAGTAAATGATAGTTGAAAATAAAAATACTAAATTACTTAAATTGATTATATTAATCGGTAGCAAAGATATGTGAAAAGCTTTTTTCCTATTGTCTTGCTTATTAATCAATGTATGTATTCATTTGAATGATAACAGTGAGATTATTATACCGTATACATTCTACAGAGCTGTATAGAGAATAAATATAACACATGGCGTGAATGGCTTGAATTGTAATCAAAACTGAAAGCCTATTGGTAAGGGTAGGCCCTATTACTGAGCTTTAAATTTAAAATATATATCAATTAGGTTATTATGACTAATCTTGTACCATGTTTGATCTAGAGACAGTGAAAAGATATATAAAACTCAGTGGCGGTGCGTGATAAAGTATTCATTTTAGGTGGGGCCCGGTAATGATTTTTTCTCACCACTTGTAAACTTATTAAAACTAATTCATTTAAGTTTTCTTATTTTTAAAAACCACTAGAATCACAAAATAATTAAACAAGTATACAAACAGAAATAATAAAATAATACAGATTCTGAATAAAGCATACCAAGTTATGACATTACTTGTACAAACCAAATACCGTAATAAACAATAACAACAAAATAAGCTCATTTTTTTCGCTCACAGTTAACTAAAATTATTGTTTAACAAACCACGCATTAGAAAAAGTTATTTTATCTTTCCATCCGCCTGCATAAATGTAAAGTCACTAGGCTGATGTGCTCCTAACCATTTAATTTCAATTTTTTCTTGCAGTTTTAATAAAATAAAAGGTGTTGTTTATAAAGAATCTACTTTATTAATTTTAATTACTCACGTTCACTCGTCACCTTGCTTATTAGGACTTTAACACGTACTAAAATAAAGACACATACATCCTAAAACTAAATCTAAACCATCTTTATCGAATGACGGGCTCCCTCAGACTGTCCCCATGAGCTACTGTATTTCTCTCAGTGGATTGACCTTGAGAGATATCCTCCACTGAACCACGGGGCTTATCTGAGAGGGGCTGGCCATGTCAGCCTCTCTATTATTGGTCATTTGAGTTTCGGGCGTTTGTACAGTCGCGTGACGATCGGAGCGAGTAATGAATCCTCTTGGGACTGGAATACTGTACAACGAATTGAATAATTCACTGTTTATAGAGAATGGTGCTCCATTTCATATTCATGTTTTTTTACAAAATATGTTATAGAATAAAAAGAAAGATTTTTTTATGTTCAAAAAGTGTTAGTGGGTCCGGGTCCCTGTGGCCCTTGATCTAACGTCACTCTTTTTTCTAAACCTCTGGGTCTTATTTCCCGTGCACATTGTCTACATATGTACTAATTGCGTTAATTTGATAGGGATGAGAGAGGTTGAATTTCAGTGGAAGTGTACTCGTATTTTCATAGTGGAAGAGTGTAAAACCATTTAGGAAAAACCACCTCGGTAGACCTGACCCGGATCTGCCCGTCATCAGCACTCTTGTTTATTGCGTGATATACCCTCTAAACTATTAGACCAACTTAATTTTAAAATTAGGTTTATTTCTCTTTGTTCATATATTAGGACACATAATTTTAGAAATAAACCATCTTAATTATTTTAACTCTACGCTACCACATTTACGAATGACTACTATGTGTTATTAAAATATATTTTCCCTCGCATAATATGTGTTCTACTTTGAAGCTTTTAAGTTTATATTGTAGAACATATTCTAGAGAGATTATACTTTTGGAGGGAGTTTCAATTTATATTTTTAAACTAGCAAACAAATTAAATATGATTAATTACAAATAATAAAAGATACCCCAAGTCCGGCTAATAATTACAGTTCTTTTTTAAAAACACATTTTCCTAAAAATTATAAAATATGTGTTAAACTCAACTTAAATCTAAACAGATAATATTGTTTATCTAACGCAGACAACTATCATTATTTCAGGTATTTTCATAATATAGTTTAATAAACATTTTAACCCGCTTCGGTGGCCGCGTAGTCTAAGGCGCTGCTCTAGTTATAGACTATACTGCCGATGACGGGGAGATCAAGGTTTGAATCTCAGTTGGGTGTACTTAGGGTGGTTTTCAATTCCTCCACGCAAATGCGGATACATTTCATACAAATATAACCTCCCTAATCCCTATGACAATTAACGGAATTAGTTACCCTAACGGGTTGGTAGTAAGACACAGTTCTTAAACAATAAAGCGCATGATGTTTTGTTTGATTTTATTCAGTATATCTAATATTTATACATTTTAAAATGTTTAACACAGCAGGTGATAAATGTTTGGTCCTTTTTTTAAATGTGTTCAGTCCTGGCCAAAAACATATAAGCGTCAAGATCGAAATAAGCAGGGCTATATTATGATTATTTTAAAGGGGAGGTATGAAATATGAATAACTTATATTTAATTTGGTCAAGATCGGTAGAAATGGACAAATTTCGACTAATTTGGCAATATTTGGACACTCTTTTTTCTATTTCAAAACACCTTTGTCTATTAATTTAAATTAGTTGCAAAAATTACACTTAGACACGGTAATCGAACCCGAGACTTTAGCCTTAAAGTGACAATGCGCTACCATTGATCCATCCGGAGTTCGCCCCGTGCTCAGGGTCATTCTTCATTCATAGCTTAAGGTTGAGTCTGTGGTGGACGTGTTTAATCATCAGTTACTTATGAACTACCAATCCAATACTATCGCGAGCTATCAGATGCTACAACCATCTGCGACTCTGGAGGGCTGCTATACTGTCAAGTGTACAACACAAGATTGTCATTAAATACATTTCAATGAATACCAACACACAGGCTGCAAATCATTGTAATTACGGTAATGTTCGAATAGAAAGAGCCACAATAATAATACCAACAATATGCTGTGCACACAGCACTACGTTAATACATCATTAATAGGCCTAGTTTATATTAAGTTATTTATTGTTTCTGTGAATACATGTTAATAACTACGCCAAAGGTGTTCAAATTGTTGGATAATTATTTTTCACAATACCACAGAATAACGTAAATTACTTTTTTATAAATATATTTACTATAGGTATATCATTCTATAAAATATATAATATATATGTGTGTGTGTGTGTTTTAAAAAAGAGGGCCAGGTTCTTGCATTATCTCTGATTCAAACCAAAATGTGTTTCTTCTACAATTCCGTTTCTTTTAGCTGTTTACATGTTTCTTGTGTTCCATTTGGAAGGTGATAGGTTTACTTGACAAGGACACATGGAAACAAAGTAGTACCAATATATCAGTGTCATCGGCTAGATCAATAACTTCTTTCTGTGAAACATCGTCAACAAAAATCCTGACAGAAAAGAAACATCTGCGTCCTACAGTTATTTTTTTTAAATGTGACAGCCAACTCTATGATTGTTTGTCACCTAACATTTTTAACTAGGGGTATTTTAAAGTTAGCCAGGGTGTTAGCTACCAGGGTGGAGCCTCGATTTGTGCACTACTGAGACTCAACACGCTATCACTCCTCCCCCCGACAGAAGATGACAAATTATTATTTTTAAATAAAATTTATTTTAAAGTAATTTAAAGTAAAAAAAAACTACCCACTTTGGCGATCGAATGGTTTAGACATCACTCTCGCAGCAGATTAAACTGCTTTTGATGGGCTGATTAGGGTTCAAAATCCGATTGGGTTTACTGAAGGTGTTTTTTCCTAAATGGTTCTCTATTCTCCTTCTACGCAAAAGTAGGTACACTTCACCTAGATTCAACCTTCCTTATCCTTAACATGTTAGCGTATTATGCACATATCCCGGTAGTCAGACGTGGAGCTGGTGAGCACATGCTCAGTTCAAAATGTCAAGCTCATTTAGTCTGATTCACTGATGATGGGAGGTAGGTGGGGGGGGGGGGGNNGGGGGGGGGGGGGGGGTTAAATCCCGGCCGAATATATTAAAAGTGGTTTTCCTTTAAATGTTGCCCACCCAACATTTATGAAAATGCGGGTACAATTCCTTTAAATTCTTCCATATTCATCCCTAGCAAAGTTATACATACGTATAACCCGAACGATAGTTAAAATCAGTGAACAAAACAGCGCACGAAGGTTTTCTATCGTAGAGAGTTGGTGATGAGTATTGTCCAACGTTCCGAACCAACAGAATGACCTTCCGTCTTCTGGTAGACCTGCAAGTGCAACTATTGATATCACGACAACAGTATTGGTCGTTCTGAGGTGTCAAGGACGTACCCAGATATTGGAGGGATCACGACTAATACACTAAGCGTACAAAACATGTTCATGTATTTCAGAATGGAACGTATGATGGTATCAATAGATATGTTGGTACGTACGTATCTCTAAGTTACTCCAAGTTGGTGACCACAATTTTAGAACCTTTGCAAACGCTATCGGGCCCGAATTTAGGACCTTTCTGTACATCAAATGTCGACTGGAGTCTGACACCTTAGCTCAGTCAGTAGCCTGTCTGTCTACTGAGCTAAGCGTCCCGGGTTTGATTCTTGGCATGGATGAAAAATATATCATTGATGAAATGTGGGTTTACCCTTTCATAGTGATGAACTAACAGCTGGGGCCTGTATGTTGTGTCTGTTCTATATTTAAGTTAGATTGCAAAGCGTATGCTGATATAATAAGTTGTTTCAGAAAGTGCACGTCAAATGCCTCAAATAAATGGAAAAAATAAAATGAAATGTCGACTGTAAACACTTGCGCTTATTTACCAAACCAGAAGTGGGCTTTCACACGTGATGTTTTTTCGTCGCCTGTACCAACGGTGTGCCGTGCCTGGTAGAATTCTCTCCAATCCGTCCCTTCCATTTCCTAGCTCTGCTCCAGTGTGCTAACATGGACCAAAGGAAGAAGTTTTGTATACTTGTATTTACAAAATAAAAACGTCAGCGAAGACCACGAGCGTATTGGGTACCTCCTTTGAACATTCATTGACTTACGCACAGATGGTGCGTTTGTCAGCATATTCCATACACTATTGTTCAACGTCTCGAATTCTGGGTTCATTTCAGAACAAATCTCCTTCCAGGCTGATAATGACTCGGTCCAGGATTTGTCTCAAAGCACTGTACTCAATTACACCTGTGCAATTAATGCTTCAACATCGATTTCGAAAGTTACGAAAGCAATAGCGTCTACTCAATACAACAAACAACGCAAGATTGAAGCTATCCCGACTGAAGGTGAAACAATGTGGCGTGTGAAGAGATGTATTAGACGCAATGTATCTCGCGGCCATTCCAGCGCGCCGTACGCGGCATTCTCACCTTGACGTCACGTGTGAAGGCTCACATTTAAACCTGTGTGCCTCGTTAATAATGTTTCCTAACACTTATTATGGAAATGGGACGCTCGGATACTCTAGAGAGATTTGGGATTTAAAAAAAATCTTTATGCTTTAATTTAAAATCATAGTTTTAAGCATTCAGTGAAATTGATAATCTGAATAATTAAGAAAACTTGACAAAACACAATCACAAAAAAAACTCCATGGTGGAATCCCGCAAGCGAGCTATACCGACCGAGCGGCCACCCACCTCAAGCGATGATAATGCCGGCACAAAATAAGTGTAAAATCGTAAGGACCTGGAAATGAGTAATTCATTCATAAAACGTAGGCCTATTTTATAACATCATTGTGTTTAGTGCAGGATGCTGATTTCACAACTAAAATAAAATGTGATTTTTGTTGAATTAATCTAATTCTATTTCTCGACTTAAAAAAAAGAGTACATTCTTAGAGACTCAAGAATTTGCGTATTGATCCTTTATGGGGGGGGGGGGGGAAAAANGGGGGGTAAAATGTTATATTCTAATTCGTGAAAACGGGATTCCTTTTAGCCCTCTCTGATAAATAGAGGATGTCATAGGTAGGTACCTTAATATCAGTGGTGTCACGAATTCATCACTTCTTCTCCAACCATTATACAAATGGGATCTGTACCTGCGTTTGTTTGTCATTTGCTTCATAAAGCTCCGTCACCAACGAATAAGATTCCTCTCAACATGCGTTTCAAAATTTGGCTGATGTCAGGAAATATCTCATTTGTCTCAAATGTGTAATTTGTGTGATGCTGCTCATTCGTAATAAACACACGACTAGCGAGTTCTTGCAAAGGCTGGCTCGAGCGTGCCACTATGGGTTGCGTTTATGCCTGTATTAATCCTCTAGTATATTTTATGATTCTCATTAGAGCCTGCTCCGTGGCAAGATCGGCTGAAAGAGCTATTCATTCAAGATGATTACTGCGAGGCGCGACGTCCTTGAATACATTTGTTGTAAGTGGGAGAATATCTTGACTCCCGTTGTTACATTCCTTGGAGAGGAACATAAATTGTTTATTGAATACGTTCTAGTATTTCTCTCGAGCCAGCTAACTAACTAAGACTTCATTATCCGCGTCTTTCAATTCTTTGGTAGTTTCTTTGTGTTTCATCTTCATGTACTGAATACAAATACATTACTTTCCAGACAACTGTCATCTTAAGTTTAATAAAATTATTTAACATTATTTATCAGTTTCAACAATAGCCCATTTGCACCAGTGGCCATGTGGTCGAAGCCGTTAGAGCCGTATTTCGTTTGATATGCATCAACGCTAAGGTTGAGGTTCAAATCCCAGTTGGGTGCAGTGGGGGGAGGGGGATTTTTGAACCTATGATTTATTATTTTGGTTTTTCAATCCTTTCCCCAAACTAGTGCGGGTCCACTTTTTCTTAACTACTTTTCTCATCTATACCCTTTTTATCGAGTTCTTCTGTTGAACGTAGGGCTTACTAGTGATCAAATAAGACCCCTAAATGTTGCTGCGACCATTTATTTAAAATTAACTTTCACGTGTTTTTTCTACGCGTGCGATGGAGATGGTATAATCACAAACATTACCGATTTCAGAGTTTTGTCTACAAAGTAACAACTAATAAAATGAGATTTGCAATAATTCTTTCTTACGGCTGATTGTCTATGATACCGTGTGCATTCCATAATGATGGTGGGTCAAAATGTGTTAATAGCTGTGCTTCACTTTGCTTGATTAGAAACCAAAATTTGGAATCTAAAGATCTCATGTTTGTAGGTTCCATCTCTGATGTAGAGACAAACTATTGTGATTACAATCATTATAACAAGTACAGTAATAATATTGACACGTTGCTGGGCGACAACACTCGTAGACCATTAGTGGAAAGGTTAGCCAGTACTAATGTACCTTTGCCTAATAGACGCCCGAATGTACTAATCGTACATCTTTTCCGTGGAAGCTCATGTCCCGATGAGGGGTTGGTGATAGTGAATAGGTGACCTGGTGGTCTAGGGGTAAGGTGTCGGACTTCTGTGCTGGGGTCCGGGGTTCAATCCTCGGTCCCGGCACAGATTTATCTGATTACCAAACCCTTCCCTCACATCTGACAAGACATCTTGTAAATGTGGGGAATGCCAGGCCTCCACCGTGGTTCGGATTCCACATTAAACTGTAGGTCCTCCATTTCATCTCACAATCACCCTGCCATTACACATTAGCGTAAGTGCGTATAACCCTAACGGGTAGTAAGACGCGGTGCTAATAATAATAATGATAGTGAATATGAGGGTGTGGAACCAATGTAAACTCTTAAGCCTAACATAAGCCTAACCAACCAAACTCAAGTAACCGTTGGGCCAATTCCCCTTTAGGGAAAAATACCCAAGGTGTCAGCCGGTAATCTAACCCAGGACCCCTTGACTCCTAGCCAGGTGCACTGACAACTACACCACGGAGCCAGTTATTATAACAAGTAGTGAAAATGGATTTATATTATAAAACTTCAATATCAGCTATCACAATTTCAAATAGTGGACTTCTCTTACTTGAATTTTTCTGGACTTTCTAGATGTTAAAAGCTGAGCTATTTTTTATTCTAAAATAGAAAATAATACTAATAATAAATATTAATCTAGTAGATAATAATAATTCAATCAGTTTGAGGCTAGCGCCATTTAGGTAATAGATTGATTTAAAGCTGTGTTGTTTTACGGTACCTAGGTTTCATTTAAACCCAAAATAACAATAAATTATGTTAAGTTGAGTATATAGCTCCATGTAGGTCTATATGGAGTAACATAAAATACTTAGTTTAAATAAAGCTGGTTTCAGTGGCTGCGTAGTCTAAGGCGTAACTCTCGAAACATACTAGACTGCCGATAACAAGAAGATCGGGGTTCGAATCCAGGTCAGGTGTACTGAGGATGATTTTTCATAAATAATTTTCCGCTCTTACTCTACGCAAATGTAGATACAATTTCTCTAAATCCAACATTCCTCATCCCTAATTTACTAACGTAATTATTATATAAGTGTAAAACCTGAACAGGTAGTAAGACGCGATGCAAAATAAATAAATAAAAAATAATTCAACTAATAACCACCATGGTGCAAGTTTAATAGATTGAAATTATAAAAAAAAAATTTATTCGTCCACCGCATAATACTACTCGTCCGGGCTATCCACATATTTACACTAACGCGGAGAGATAAGTAATGTAGAATTTATATGAAATGAACACGCATTTTCTTAAAAGAAGGTTGGTAATCAAATTTGAAAAAAACACCCTTAGTCCCAGCAGGAATTCCAACATCAACCTTATCGTCACCGGCAATCTATACCAGACGAGATTGACACCCGAATCCGCCCACGTGCCCACCATTGCTATAAAACTAGACATACTTTTGAGGAGGTTTGAATAAATCGGGAAGACTTGGGCCCCCAAACTATGAATGCTCTTTTATGGTCATTCGGCCAACAACATTTTATTGCCATATTTTAACAAGTGTATAATTATTATAAGCATTGCAGTTCACGCGCTGTAAGGGAAAAAACTTTCTATTTTATGCTCTTTACGCACCATCTGTAATGGAGGACTCGTGCGTGACCTGGCGGTGTCCGCGGGCCTTTCACACGTCATCGTGTGAACCGCGGGTTCTTTGAGGATTTTTGGGTCCGTTGTTGACTAAACAAGATTGAAAACGCACATGAAATATTCAAGGTTTTGTTTATTTAAAATAAAACAACACTCACACTGATATAATTAAATTAACTACAACTAAACAACTTAATAAATTAAATAATAATCATAGCTAAGTATCTAAATTAATAAGCTAACACCTAAATTGAAATAAAATAAACAACTTAATAACTATTCAAATATTTAAAGAACTCACAAAAAATATTGATTATTAGCATAGTTCACAACAATCCCTACATCACCCATGTAGTCCACATAAGTCGCCACCTGTCCTCGCGCACGGCACACCGTATCAACCCGATCCCCTCCCTGGTACTCTGGCCCACTCACTGGACACGCCGCCCACTTCCAGGCACGCCAGCCCGGATGCGCCGGTCCACTCATTAGGTTAACCTTAACTCTGACTAAGTATCCTCTGGCTATCGCTTACAGTTTATATGGTTGTAGGATAACATTCAGTCTAGAAATCTCTCTTTCCAGAACACACTATTTGGTTCGAAGAAAGGGAACCCAAACTCTTTTATACGTGCAACTTATCTTCCAAGAAAGCTTCCCTCTGTCCCACTATAAGCCCCTTGGTAGGCAGGTTCGCCCAGCTACTTGTTAGACAAAGATAGAGCGAGGGAAGAAGGACATTAAAAGTTGTAGGTGTAGCGGTCAGCACAGTCAAGCACTTATCTTGGTATACATGGTTAAGGTAAAGTAATAATTAATGTATGATGTTTAAATCTAGTAAAACAATATATGGATATGAGTTGTACGGAAATATTTATAAAATGTTAAAGCCAAATAATTTGTAATTTACAATTCAACGAGTTTAAAAGTGTTAAGAAAGTGTGTAATCATAGTATGAATACTGTTATTTTTACACCCCGATGATTGTTTTTATCATTTTGTTGAACACAATGCCGTCTTTAAGAATTACTTAGGGTTTATTTAGTCTTAACTCTACACGTTAATCTTAATAATGAGACCAAATTGATCTTGTAAA
Source organism: Timema douglasi (assembly GCA_901482245.1). Lineage (NCBI taxonomy): Eukaryota > Metazoa > Arthropoda > Insecta > Phasmatodea > Timematidae > Timema > Timema douglasi. The sequence goes on from CABEEJ010009566.1 coordinate 16,384, forward strand.
ATTACAGATGAAATGCCTATTCTATTAAATTTCTTGTTTTGACTGTACCGATTGTCTAAACAGCACCGAGTAGCAGAACACATCATGTCTGCTCGCCAGAAACCAGAGTCGAATTACCAAACTAATGATTCACCGCAAGATGGAGAGGGCGGAGTGAGGGACACTGATCCCGTCTATCCTTTTCAATATTTCTCTCTTCTCTTCTTTTACTTCCAATAGTCATTTGGAGCGTGAGAAAATATTTTACTGTATCACTTTTGTGTTTGATTTTTCACTTACTTTTATCTAATTATCACAATTGACTTTATGAATATATAAGTTGCATCTATATTACTGGCATTAAATTAGATATTAAAAAGTGTATCAACGACGCAACATTGCTGAGAATATAATATTACTAAGATAGTATCTTATGTCTTATGAGTTTATGAGTACTGCAATGTTTCTAACATACAGCTTTGTTAAAGATAATATTAATTTTGGGTATTTATTGAACATAGCCAAGTTAAACGATTAAACGCAATGCGCATCAAAACCAATAAAACTAAACAAACGGGCGAAATCTTACCAAAATCGGTACCAACTTAAAATTAAGAAATGTTTGATTATCTACGATGATTATCCTCTCTATATAATTACCTATTGTGGGGTTGTATATTTCCACACACGTCATAAGCCTGCCTAGAGGACCTAGAGATCTGAACTATTGCACACTTATAGGATAGACGACGGTACAGAACCTAGCGAAACAGGATTTTCAATTTATTTTTATGAATTATTTTACTACAAGTATCTTCTGAATTAAAATAACGTAGGGAGAGGTTTGCGTTTCTGAGCTTGTTCTAAAGAGATTAAGTTGCATTTTAATTATTCACGTTTAGTTCTAATTCACCTGTTGCTGAAAAACTCATTACAAACCTTCTTTAGTAATATATGTAATTATTGTTTATTATTGTTTTATTATTATTATTATTATTATTATTAAAGACATAGTATCTCCACAATGGTTAAAGTTGGTTTAGAACTAAATCATACCTTTAATTACACCATAATTTATAGAGTAATGATTTGAATCACGGCTTACACAGATAATTACAAATGAAATTCCAAGTGAGCAGGCTACCAGTGGCTCTGAACAAAATAGGGACAAATCTACCAGTGGTTCATAATTTGATAAGGTTGGATGTTCCAAGTGACAAGCTACCAGTGGTTCATAATTTGATAAGGTTGGATGTTCCAAGTGACAAGCTACCAGTGGTTAATAATTTGATAATGTTGGATGTTCCAAGGGACAAGCCACCAGTGGTTCATAATTTGATAATGTTGGATGTTCCAGGGGACAAGCTAGCAGTGGTTCATAATTTGATAATGTTGGATGTTCCAAGTGACAAGCTACCAGTAGTTGATAATTTGATAATGTTGGATGTTCCAAGGGACAAGCTACCAGTGGTTAATAATTTGATAAGGTTGGATGTTCCAAGTGACAAGCTACCAGTGGTTCATAATTTGATAATGTTG
>CABEEJ010009567.1:0-17896 GCA_901482245.1 Timema douglasi
TTTTATTCATTCCTCTTCATAATTCAAATCATTACTCAAATTCTTTCACGGTTTCAGCTTCTCGTTCATGGAATACCCTGACCAACAATGTTAAGAAATTAGAATTTAATGGCTTCAAGAGAAAAGTCACAGATAGGCTGCGTGTGGAAGCTCATTCGTGAGATTGAGAGGGGTGAGACGTAATCGCACCTTTGTGCTTGTGCGTGTGCGTGTGCGTGTGTGTGTGTGTGTGTGTGTGTGTGTGCGTGCGAGCATGGTACGTAATCCTTGTGTATTTTAGCTCTAGTTTTTTTTTATTTAAATACTTTTGTGTGTTTTTATACATATTATTTTGTTAAATTTCAGTTTAATTGTATTGGTTAAGTGTAAGAAAAGGCAGTAGCCTTAACTTCGCCATTAAAGTCAATTATTATTATTATTATATGTGAGGCCCTCCTATATTCGAGCCAATACTCTACGGTATTTATGTTTGGAAGAACCACAACTATGGTAATCCTTTAATTCACATTAATTTTCTTCCCAAAAGATGTTTTTAGTTTAGCATGATTTCCTTTACATCCATTACTGTTTCCACTCCGTGGCCTAAGTCAGTTTTTTATTCAAGCCATATATTTTCCACTACCGGCTTCATATACCCTATAATCTAACTTAAGACTAGGACCAACACTAAAATACAGTCCCCGGCTACAACACATTCCTTTATACTATTGTAGATAAGATATTTTTTAATTCACATAATTCCTACACATTTTTGTATGGCTAAAACTACATTTATAATATTATTATGAAATATATATTTCTCTAATTTATAAAATGTTATTTCAGGTTGATATGTCGAAGTTGGACGTGGGGGTGTTGTTGAGATCACTGTCGTCTCTTTTGTTATTGATGTGTACTGTACCCATATTTTATGTTTATTAATCAACAAATATGTATATACAGATAAACTTCTCTTTGCTATTCCATAATAAATCAACCATTTGTATTGTTTGGAAATAATGTTCCTTGCTGTTGAGTTGAATGATAATGTAAAATCATCATCAATTGTTCCTGGTACTTTGTAAACAATGATTATTAATGTTTAATATAGTATAATTTAGATATGTTTAAAATTAAGGAACCTTATAAAATCTAATGTTTTGTTGTGTACTAAATCACAGTTTCTTGTTAAGTGTGTAGCCCTTGCCCTTCTATCCTCCTATCAATGTTTAATTTAATATGTACAGCCGTTTGGCACCATTTTTCCTTTGCTTACATTACAAAAGAATAAGTATTATAGCGCACACTGTGGAAACTATCAGTCTTTACAAGAGTACTAACTAAAGGCCACTATGACTGAAAGCACTTTATTTAACAATTTGATATAACTCTATAAGGAAAACCTCTTTTCACTTCATGAGGTAATTGTATTATATTAGGAAGAAGGTACAGAAAAGTTGGATAGAAACATATAAAAGGGACGAACACAATATGGCCTTTACACTGAGCAGAACAACACAGTTCACACTTTACATTGCTGCCACTGGACAGAGAGGTAATGGTTGCCTCTTAAAGAAAATTGATTATTACCACCCAATCCCCCGACCCAGGTTTCATTCTATCAGGAGGGAGTGTGAAACACGCAACGCAACTTCCTAAAAGAGGAAACCGTAAAAAAACACAAAAGGGAGAAAATAGAAAATTGTAAAGAATGGAGGAACTTTTAAAAAGTATAACATAAAGGACAAACACAGGAAATGGATTGGGCGGTAACGATAGATTTTCTTCAAGAGGCAGCCATTATCTCTTTGTCCAGCGGCACCAACGTAAAGTGTGAACTGTGTTCTTTTAATTGTAACAGCCATATTTTGATATTGTGCCTGGAAATATTTGTTTGTCATTACACTTTTTATATGAATATGAATTTGTATTATTCTATTTTTAGTATAGAAATGTTTGGACAGTGAATATTTTTATGATCAAAAATATAATTATTTTATAAATAATATGCCAGTATACTATAGTAATACTTTTAAGATTTGCTTTTTTTAAATCAGAAAAGGATAGTTTGGGGGTGAGAAATAAAAGTGATACTCTGGCAACATTGACCTCCACATTCCTGAGAGACTCTGGTTTGAATCTCTACAGGTTCTAAAAGGGGCTCACATGTGTGGTAAGGGTGGTTCTAGATATTAATAGCCCTGCCGTTACCATCCTGTAAAATAACTTAAAAAGGACTTTATTTTATAACGAAGGAAATTGATAAAACTAAAGAAAAAGAGAAAATAAACTACTAAGCGTAAATTTGATGAAAAAAGCCCACCTAGGGAAAGAGGAGAAATGTGGGAAGAGTCCAATGCACAAAGATGACATCTTCTTCCTTTCTTTTGTCTTCTAGAGTAGAAGTAGTCACATACACATTTTAACACAAATTAAATAATATTTCGGCATCGTTTTCTTTATTAAACACAACACTCTTCTTTCTTTGTGTTTAATAAAGAAAATGATCCCGAAATATTATTTTATTTGTGTTAAAATGTGTGTGACTACTTCTACTCTAGAAGACAGAAGAAAGGAAGAAGTTGTCACCTTTGTGCATTGGACTCTTCCCACATTTCTCCTCTTTCCCTAGGTGGGCTTTCTTCGTCAAATTTACTCTTTGTATTTTATTTTTCCTTTATTATAAAATTATTTAGCCATTGGGCCACCTCATTTATAAACATCTTAAAAGGAACTTTTATTTTTACATCTACATTATAATGTTATCCCAGACTAAACTAACATTTTAAATTAGTTCGCCTCCAAATACTCGGAAGGCGGGTGGGGGTTGGGGGCTCTGAAATATGTTAAAATCATCCCCTAATGTAAAGCTCCTTAATGCTGCATATGTAGTAGACAATTATAATGTTTGGATGTACAATTCCAATTTTAATAGATCAATAGAATTTAAAAAAATACATTGAGTTCTTATCACCTGACCAGGCTATTGCTCCTTTTAATTATACCATTTAGGTTGGGTTTTGAAGAAATGTACTGACATTTGTGTGGTGGATAGCAATTTAATAAAAAACACACCCTAGTATACCCTTTAAGGATTCAAATCTTGACCTTGCCACTGGCAAACAAGACAAACTTGTCTGCCAACCAATGAGTTTTGTTTGTTTTATTGAAGTTCCATTATTCCATAAGAAACCTGAGTTTATTAGACAAAAGAAGTAGCAGAAATTCCAGTACTAAATAATCCTAATATTTTAGGCGCACACATATTTCATTTTGTCTAACACGCAAGTGACTTAGATCAACCACTAAAGTGGGTCCCCATACATGCATAAATATTTTAAAAATCCCAAGACTGAAATCGCTCACCATTAGGGAACCAAAATTAGTCGACTATTATATTATTATTATTATTATTATTATTAGCACCGCGTCTTACTACCCATTCGGGTTGTACGCACTTACGCTAATGTGTAATGGTAGGGTGTTTGTGAGATGAAATGGAGGACCTACAGTTTAACGTGGGATCCGAACCACAGAGGCCTGGCATTCCCCACATTCACAAGATGTCTTGTCAGAGGTGAGGTAATAAGATATATCTGTCTATTATACACCATAATAGCTTAAGGCATTCATTGCATATTAACACACAGACTTATATTACATTATACATATAATTTATATTCCATCATATGCTATTTTAATAGTGAGTTGTTTATCTCACTTTTCGTCAAATTCATTGTCGGAACTCATGTGTTTAAATGTATCTTGATCGCTGCTAAATTATCATTTCTTTATGCCAGACTAACAAATCAGTGTCTTACATCAACTCAGGATCCCGGGAAACATTTAAAGCAGTTAAACAAGACATAAAAAATTGGTCCTAAATATTTAATCTCGACATCTATTTTAAGATAACATCTTGTTGTAAATGTGCAGTGGAAACTCGTTTATCTGGCCTAATTGTGTTTTATCCAAATAAACGATTATCCGGATATCATAGGAAAAACACCTTAAACCAATATATTTGACAACTCACCATTTATTTTCACAATAACAATTTATAAAACAGTTGAAACATTTTAAAACCAGCATGCACTCATAGAATACTAAGTTTTTGCTGTGCCAATTTTGAAAGGTGTCTACGTTCAGGCGAATCCTGCAGTGTTTCCGACTGGCGTTCCAAGTAAGTCATCCCTTTGTCCAGGTGGGTCGTAACTTGCACATGGTTGTACATTTGCTCCATTAGATTCACCATCACTGTCGACAAACATCCAGCCAGTATCTCCTCATGTGCTGTCATACCACAGCTACTCTCATTGTCTCTTTGCGACTATCATTTACCTCGTTGAGGTCCACATTGGAGCAACTGTCAACGAGCCGTAGTGTTTTTCAGGAGCCACATGATTCCAAGCAGATGTAACTATATAAATAACTTCCTTGACATTTGTTGGTTCTAATAACTCGTCAAACCTTGCTCTCCCTCTTCTTCAATCAGCTTGCTCAGTGATTGGTTCCTGTACACATGCCTGATGTTGTCTAGCTCCTCTTGAGCCATCAGCTGTGACAATACCAATAATGGCAGGCAGTCGATGTCCTTGCTAATCATATCGACTCTCGGATTTGACAGGGTGTTTGTCAATAATCATTATGGCTTTCAATGATAATTGTTTAAATTAATACATCAAATCATTCATCCCATAAAAATTTCACTCCAGATAAACCGGAAATTGGTTCATTGAAGGTAAGAATGAGGTTCCACTTTATGAATACTATAGTATGTTTAGCATTTTTTTCCATAGTTTTATTTAATCTTAATTTCTTATGTCTAATATCTATGTACATAATATTCGTATTGTAAATGAATTGTTTGTTAATGTATTAAATATAATGTTATTACTCCAAATTGTAGCTTTATTTGTATAATGATATTCAATTTTATTTTACCTTTAGATATCTTTGTATCACTGAAATAAGAACCTTTTAGAGCAGTGGTAATCAACCTTTCAGAGCAGTGGTAATCAACCTTTCAGAGCAGTGGTAATCAACCTTTCAGAGCAGTGGTAATCAACCTTTTTATTCCTCAACATTGTACCCCAAGGTTGTTAGTCCATAATGCAAGTTATATACAATCCCATAAAGGAGAGACTTTCAGATCTCATGAATAAGGAGTGTTTTTAAGTAAGTATATACCTTCAGCTACTTTTCAACATAGTTTCTGTTGTTAACTAATCATTTGTCATATTGTGAGAAGTTTTTGTAGACCCTTGTCAAGAAGTGTGTTACCAGCAAGGAAAACCATTCCTGAACTGTCGTTGTCTGTGTGGTAATGCTTGCCCATATCTTTTGAAATGCTGCGTGTTCGTTCTTTCACGTGTGTGCGCTGACAACCATAAAAACATCTGCATATCATCTGACCTTGAAGAAACTTGCCTGCTGCCCCCCTTACAGCCCTGACCTTGTGCCTGGTGACTACATCTGAAAAGGTTCCTCGCCAGCAAGCACTTACACACCGACCACCAAGTGAAAATGACGGTTCAGGAATGCCCTTATAGAAGTTGAACCTAACAACCAGGCCCCAGACCAGTAATTTAACACTTAACTGAATGTTTGAATGTTCTATTGAATGGATTATATGTATAGCTATATTTCCTCTTCTGAAAATTGAAAATTGACACGGGAATCGAACTCGGGACCTTTGGCTTAGTACGCCACTGCTCTAACCACCGAGTTATCCAGGATTCGTCACATGCTCAGAGTCATTCTTCATTCATATTTTTTAAGGCAGAGAGTCTATGATGGACTTAGGGAAATCGTCGGCTACATATGTGTGATTTATAATATCACGAGCTATCAGTGGCATATTAAGCCAAAGGTTCCGGGTTTGGTTCTCGTGTCCAGGTGTCATTTTTCAGAATATTATGTCTGTGTGGAGTGATCCCTCACTAAATGCATACATAATAGCTTGGCCTATTTGATTCTTATATTTCCTCTGTTAATAATTTCTTATAAAATTCGGATTCAGTATTAGAAGTTAAATTGGATATTAATTCATATTCGTAAAATAGTGATTTTGACTCGTCTCTCCAAATATATATTCCAGGGGTGTAGCGTCAGGGTAGGCTATGGCTGGACTATGTCCCTCCAAACTTTCCACTGGATAGTCAGCTAAACTAAACTAAAGTTTAAAAACAACTCTCAAAGTGATGAGTCTTACATAAATGATGAGGTGTGTGACACGAGAAAGAAAAAAATTAGAATTATGCACATAACTACCCTGATAAATTTCCTAGTTAGCTGAGAGAAAACTTATTACTTTTAAAATTACTTAATAGTTATATAGGGTTTAATTGGGAGTTAATATATCGTTTTCCCATAAAGGAGCCGAAATTGGCAAGCTATCATAACCTTAGTTTGTTTTAGAACTGAAAAGTGGTTCTCGCACCTCCATAGTAAGTGATTCTTGCAACAAATGTATTTATTTTATTTCCCATCACCTATTAAGAGACTCCTCGGTTGTAAACAGTTCCTCGCTCCCCCTACCCCCCACCCCCACCCCCCGTCTCAAGTTGTTACTCTTTTCAAATACTCATTCCTCTATCCTTAATTCAACCTCGAGAAGAAGCCAATCTCAACAGAGTTGCCATTGTTTTGTGCAGGGGCGTATTCCCCGGGTACGCTAGTCCTGCGCTGCATACCCATAATGATATGGACTAGTTGGTTTTAAATTCAATGTTGTTTGTGCTAATTGTGTATTAAATTGCTAATAAATATACATGTAATGAATTATTAATTTTAAGACTAATATTGGTTCATATTCCAAGAATACTGTGTTTTAAGTAATTCTTCTTCCAAAAGGCTCTACCTAACACAATAGGAAACCCAGGGCTTGCTGCTTGAAGACCGCAAGGCAAGCTAGGGAGGCTCTAATGACCTTGCCCAATGTCTAGGGGGTGGCAACACATTCCTCTCCGCTCGCCCATAAGTAATTGACCAATGAGCTCAGGTTTTTACACCCCAGGTCATGCTGTTCATGTGTAACAGGCTAAGCATTGTGCCAACTATTGAAAAAAGATTCAAGATCACAATGTTTATTTATTAAGCTAATTTAGTATGGTTTAAGTAAAATTACATTACATATATATAAAAATAATTGTATATGTAACAAGCTTTAAATTATACACTAATTAAATACATTGAGTGGGTTTAGGCATTCTAGTCACATGTATTATCATGTATTTAGCAAACACATTTAACCACTCTTTCAAATTTAAGAGATTTAAATGATGCAAATGGTCTAAAAGCTATTATGTGTGAGTTAATTTTGTGTGTAACGGTAAACCTTTTGAATATTAGGCTTAAGTCAGAAGCCTGGCTTTAAAATGTAGCCTATACATTAGACATATCTTCAATGCTAGATATTTTAGTTATACTTCATATTATTTAAAGTTCTATTAATACTATTTGTGTTATTGGGGAAGAGGGGGGAGGTCACAAGGTCACAAACCCTGTTTGCCCCTCTCCCCCTAGGGTGCACCACTGCTTACAGCAAAATATATGTGTAAATATCTTAGCAATAAACCAATAACGTAGCAATAGAGTATTAATAGTCCGAGATAATCTCCCCTATGTTAGTCAGAGTTTACGCATCTAAATAACTTTTAGAACATACATTCTCAAGTCGGGAGACTCGTTTGTTTCCAAGCAGCTTTGTGTGAGATAAGTTAGGCTTTAAGAAATAGTATTAATCTCAACGTGAGTTGGACAATCCACCTGATCCCCTCTCACCAAGATCTGATGGACGCTTGATTGACTTCATTTTACTCTTATTGTGATTGTTTACTTTGAGTATTGCTAACTGTGTGCTTTTAATTACACTGGGCTAATTGATAGGATCTGTCTCTCTTGCATTCAGAAATATTCCCATACCACTCTTAGCCCCGATATTAATATTTACATAAATTTCTAACCATGTAGATATCATTACTATTTGAGGACCGCCTATGTGGTCTAGTGGTCATAGGTTCTGGCTACAGACCCAGAGGTCCCGGGGTCGATTCTCGGTGCATCCAGATTATCTTGGAAGCAGTGGGTCTGGAACGGGTTAAACTCGGCCTGGTATGGATAAATAAGGGGCTACTCGAATACAGTAGTAGTGGCTACGGTATAGAAACCGAGTTTAATGGCTGGAGGTGTCTTCGTGTTGACCACATGACACCCTGTATCCACAAGAGTTGGCACTAATTCGCCAAACAGTTTGGTAGCCACTCGGTAGGTTTAGCCTGAATGCGGGCTGACACCATGGAGTTACTTTTATTACCTTTCGAGTGGATGGTAATCATCGTTATGGATAAATAAAAAAGAGAATATTGGAGTAGGGAAGGCCTTAAAATTACCTAAGATAGCATACAGTTAAGGGTAAATAATAAATGTTCGAGAACCACTGTTCTATAGGCACACACCTTCAAATATATACCTTTAAATAGTCCCTCGACGTTCTTAGACAACAGGGGTTGAAGGTCTTGGGTCCCCAAATCTCCCCTGCAACTTTTATATTACAGCATACCTATTACTTGTAATATGCATGTAAGCAAACAGTTATATTGTAACCAATACGTGACCAAATATCTTCAACTTATAACTTTATTAAATTTACATGCAATATTTTATCAACAGTTTTTATACATTTTTTATATGTGGTAAAGTTGCATTTTAACTCGTCAGAGGGTGTGGCATGAAGATATATTTGAGAAGTTTTGGAGGAAAAAGACTGAATTGATGTAAGTACTCGGGGAAATATTTCTACAAAAGCTAATCAAGTATGAAATACCGGCCCTACTACCTGACTTAAAAACGTTTACCCACATAGGCCTTCGGTAAGCACTATTCCATATGTAAAGAACACAACAGGTGAATTAAATAATAAAATAGAGTATTTTCATAGGAAATCTTGTTTTCTCTCTTAGGCACCTGTGACCTTTCTAATAATTATTGCTATTTACTCTTAACTTTGACTCTAAAGACAATATTTTGTGAAACATGTGTGCTCAAATTACTTAAAAGAAATTTAATTTATATCTAAGTCTTAAAATGGGGGAAGAGCTCATACAAATATCTTGATTAGTTTGTCATTATCTGATGTGTGATGTGGACAAAAGTCATTGTTCATTGATTAACGTATTACATTACAAAACCATACTGCACTTTTGAACCGCAGGTTGGCACTTTGCAGAGTTAGTGCTGACACCTAAAGGAACTAATCCGGAAGTGCAACCAAAAAGATTTCCCCTTACGATTAAAAATGGTGGCCTTTTTCAATATGGCTGACTATATTTAAGAATTCTGCATTTCTAGCAGATAGGTGTGTTTTAATGCTGCAATTATGACACGTGTTTGTTAATTTTATATACTGAATTCGAAATTAACGATTAGTAATCTTAATTTTAACTTTAAAAGCCCCTAATTTAAAATAAATATGTGTCAAAGCCATAACTGGGTGGTTTTTTCTTGTCATTTGGTTACAAATTTATCAAACATGGTAACAATACATGTTTCAACTGTAGGCCACAAAATTAATTTATTAATATTATAATTTAACTTATTTCACCCCCCTCCAGATTTGTGAGAATGCATAGTTAAATGGTGAACATTCTGCCACTGCTTTGTTATAAGGTCGTGATGTACATGGAAATGAGCTAACATATCATGAAACTAACAAAGCATTTGAAAGTGGCATCCCATAGTCTCTTAACCCGATGCAGCCAAAACCAACAGATTGGAAAAAGTGGTGTTTATGTTATCTAGAAGAATAAGAAAAACTCTTGCGCATCCAGCTCATGGTAAAAATGTCAATTTGCGAACTAACGGGGTATGAAACGATATCTAACAATATTGAAGAATTGCATGTTTTAGTTGAGCTGTCATCAACCGCCTAGATGAAGGACCAGGAATAAAAATGACCATATCTCACGAAGCAAAGTGGTACAAAATATGTCCACTCTAATACAATGATTCAATTAAAATTCAAAGGGCTTCATTTGCATGAAGTGATAACATTTGATGTTAAAGATAAAATAACCATTGCCACACCCAAAACACCGGTGGTTATAGAACCTTGAGACTGTGTTTCACCAGATTAACACAAATGTTGCCTCAATAAACAAACCAATGCAACACAATCACAAAACAGGATGGGTAACATTAGAGGAATGTGTGACATGGCCTCATTCTACGATGAGCGACATAATCAGCTACTAGGCCTACAGGGCAAGGATTGTATCCATGCGCACACATCTTGGCTGAGAGAAAGAAATGAAGCTGATTTCAATAAAAGCTGGCAAAGAATACCATTTTGTGAAAGATACAACAAATTTGGCAAATTATACAAAGCATTAGATTATTGACGAAGATACCATCGCTTGTATGAGATTCTTAAGAAATCTGAGGAAAGCCTTCATAGACAGTCACTTTTCGGGTTCTTTTGAAGAGGACTGGCAAGAAAATTCAGTTCCACCAACACTTCTGGCTATAGCCCAAATGGCTCTGGATGGGTCACCCATTGCAGCCACACAACCTTCATTGACCATCAGCCGGTTGATTCTGTTCAACCACCACGAATATGTACCCGAAGGTGGACAAAAAACAACACGGGCCACCATTGCTACGATATCATTACATAATCCTTTATGGAAGGTCATGGGACAAGTCAACTATTGATAAACCACACAGTCTAGGTCTTTCCATTTCGTCAAATAGGGGGATGGAAGTGACCTCTTCTTTGGGCCAATGTGTTGTGAAACAAGCTGAACAAGATGGTGTCTTCTGTCCAAAAAACTTGATACTGCTTACGACAATGTACACCAAACCTCAGTAGCACAGCTTCAAAAGGCTCATTTCATGATACAAGCCTGTCCATTTTTCAAATAGTGACCCCAGATAACCAGGGAGAGAGAAGACAATGTATTGTTTGAGTAGAGAAAATACCTGAGCTTCCTGAAAGCTACAGAATTGTGACAACCAGTATTATTACAAGAAAAGATCCAACTAGACAAAACTGCAACATTGAGCAGTGGGTGCTGTTTGGCAATGGCAGAAAAAGCTGTCTCTCTACATGGTTTCCATGCGTGTCACTGTGTTTGCTTTCATCTCAAGAGGTAACGCCTGGTCTGTCTGGAAGAAATGGAAAGCATTTGGGGAAATAATGTATGCTTTTGCTGGTATTTAAAGGCCTCTAGTTGTACTGTAACCTGAAGTAATACGATTGCTGCAAGAAAATATGTCTGTGTGGGTCTGCAGGTGTCACGCGGACTGTATTGTACATTGATGTGCTCCAACTGCACAGGACAATGTACAACTGCAAATAAATGTATTAATGACATTAATTATTATAACACAATTTACAATATGAACTTATATATTATCACCCACTTATATGATAAAAATATTAGTCTTTCTATAGCACAATTATGTTTTACAGGACATGACAGGGGCGTCCTTTACTATTATAATTTTATTGAAAAAATCATAAATCACAACACATGATTTATTTAGTAAATAATTATAAAAATCTTGACCCACTATGCCTATGACAATCAATACGAACTGGAGTGTCATTAATCTGTTTTTCACTAAAAATACAAAATCAGTAAAAGTTACTTATTTATTCTGAACATGTTAGATATTATATTAAAGCTTTAACTGAGTTATAGAAAATTTTGCGTTCTACATTAAAAAAACCCCCTTTTTGTTCCTGTTTGACAAATTGGTAACCAAATGACAAGCAAAAACATCACCCACTCGTGGTTTTTACACCCATTTATTTAAATTAGGGGCATTTAGAGTTAAATTTAAGGTTGCTAACCCTTATTTTGAATTCAGCATAAAAATTAATAAAGATCAACCTGCGACTCAAAGGGCAGTATACTTAGGTTCCTGATAGTGTACTCCTAGACTATGAGGCCAGGGCTAATATAAGATATAAAAGTTAAGAGACAGTTGTAAACTAACATTTCCGTCTTTCCTTCTTCATAAATCATATTAGCTATGCCACACGTACATATATATAATTTATTATTCCTAGGTGTCCTGTCTTATGACAGGTCCACCGTTCCTTTTGTCAGTAAACTTAAACCACCAATGTGTCCTGTCCTCTGCCTCCTACTTCATCCAGAATGTTTTTCCTTCCTTCAAGTCATTTAGTATTTGAATCCTCCTTCCTAAGCTCCTCATTCCCTCAACCTTTCCTTCTATGACTCCGTGCAGAAGACAGTTCCTCCTAAGGATGTATCCAATCTAGTTTTATTCGTACCGAAGAATCACATCTAAACTGGTTCTCTTCTGACCCACTCTTCTTAGGACTTCATTTGTCCTCCTGATCTTCTCAAATCTTCTCCAGCAACACATTTCAAGGCTCTCCAAGTATTTATTTTCCATCTTCCTTAGAGTTCAAGTCTCTGTTCCATACAGCCCGATGTTCCAAATGTAGCATTTCATCAGTTTCTTCCTCAGTTTCAAACTCAACTTGCCAGTCAGCAGTAACCTCTTCCCTGGCCATGGCAATCCTCGATCTGACCTCTTTGGTGCAGTAGGCATCCTTTGTTGGTAACTTCCCAGGTGCTTGAATTGCCCAGGTGAGCTAAGTTACATTTTAGAATACTTGCTTCAAGAGAGATTTAATGTTTGTAAGTTCCTGTTTGGACTGTCACGTAGAGTAACCATTTATTAAAATTGGCATGCATACATTATATCAAAATAAGTGATTTAAAGTACTCGAAGTACTTAGTAGTTGACCTCAGGGGTATTGGAAGAAAGTGCTTGCCTCAGGACCTAACGTTTGTGGGTTCGAACCCAGCCGAGGTCAACAGATTTTTCTTGAGCAATAAAAATCTCGAGCACAGCTTCCTTCAAAGGGGAAGTAAAGCCGCTGGCCCCATTGTGATTGTGGCGTGTGAAAATACCTTTTCCGGCAAAATTGGTATGCGCTTTTGCTCTTGCTATTAGAAATTCGCATGTGCTGATATAATCAGTCGATATAAAAAGTGTACATTAAATACCTCAAATAAAATAAATAAGGTACTTGGTATATAGGTTTGTTTAAGAAATTACAAGTGATTTGCTTCGATGGTTACATGGTCTAATGCACTACTCTTGTGTTGGACTAGACTGCTAAAGACAGGGAGATTGGGGTTGGTTCCCGGTTAGGTGCACTAAGGATAGTTTCCCCTAAATCGTTTTCTACTCTCCCTCCACACAAATGTGGGTGCACTTTCTCTAAATTAAAAACTTTTATCATCCTTAACTCATCTATGCAAGTATAAGACAGGCATTCAACCCTAAGCGGTGCTAAACAGCAATAACTGACAAGTGAGCTCTGAGATGGTTGCTTGTGTTTTGTTATCATTTTTAAAATGAGCCATCATGTGTCCTCCATTTTATTGGGTTCCTTTGCACAAATCCCTACCACATTTGAAAACCCATCAATATTTCCACTGAAAGGAACTTTTTTCTTCATGTAGGTGACCTGGCGGTCTAGGGGTAAAGTGTCAGACTTATATGCTGGCGGCCGGGGTTCAATCTTCGGTCCCGGCACAGATTTATCTGATTACCAAACCCTTCCTTCACCTCTTATAAGACATCTTGTGAATTTGGGGAATGCCAGGCCTCCACCGTGGATCGGATTCCACCTTAAACTTTAGGTCCTCCATTTCATCTCACAATCACCCTACCATTACACATTAGCGTAAGTGCGTATAGCCCGAACGGGTAGTAAGACACAGTGCTAATAATTATTTTTTCTTCATTTCTTTTGATATTTCTCACATTTGCATCGGCTCATCAATAACACATCACATTTACACACAGCTTTTTAATATTTGTAATATTCCCTCATCAATATCACATCACATTTACACACAGCTTTTCAATGTTGGTAATATTCCCTCATCAATAACACATCACATTTACACACAGCTTGTTAATGTTTGTAATATTCCCTCATCAATAACATATCACATTTACACACACCTTTTTAATATTTGTAATATTCCCTCATCAATAACACAAAGCTTGTTAATGTTTGTAATATTCCCTCATCAATAACACATCACATTTACACACAGCTTTTTAATATTTGTAATATTCCCTCATCATTTGAAGCAAAACAAAACAGAAAAATTATGTTTTTTTGTGCGAGTAAAAACAAATGAATGATGAGAAAATATATGTGTTAAAGAGTGTTTAAAGAAGTGAATATGGAGGATTAAACATTTTTATCAAGGCCTAGGGCTGCTTTCTTTCTATCCTATCACATATGTTCTTGTTGCAACCCTGTGAGGGGGTGACATGCAAGGTTTTCAAACTAAGTTTAATAACATTTAACAAATGATGTTGATTTTTTTAAAGTCAATTTAATTAGTTTATTTTTTATTTGATCATAATAAGTGGGCAAACTTTAACAGTGATTAAAGTTCAGAAGTTTTAAAAGTTTTTTTAAAAATAAGAACACAAAACTACACAGTTTTATTTTTATGTCATAATTTTAAACATGTTAACAATAATAACTGCATTTTTTTCAAACTCTATTCTTCTTTTCTCTTTCAAACGTAACATACATTCATAGTTTTGGATAGAATAGAAACTCTCCTCTAGATGAATTCTAATAGTGAAAGATACATTAAAAACTAATTGCTGTTTTCATTTCACAGCCTAATATATTTTCTTGTTCATTTTGAAAAATAAATACAGTAAAACCTCTGACAACCCAAATAAACGGGCTGAACCCATTTCGGATAAGAAAATTTTAAATATGAAATTAATACCCTTCTGAAGAGTTAAAAGGTAAAAAAATATATAAATTATTTAAGATACCTAGTTACAGAAAAGTATTTTTGTGTATGTATGTACATACAGTATTTAAATAAATGGTTACTCAATATAACAAAGTTAAATACACAACAAAACTAAATTTATCATTTCTACTTAAGAAAAGTTTGAAATTTTCTTTTGGCGCTATTTTTCCATTTGTATATCTTATCAAATAAAGGTTTTATTGATGTGGAACCTTTATTTGGCAGTTCAACTTCTGAAAAAAAAAAAAANACAAAAATCAGGTTAGAGATTGGGATATGGGAGGTTTTACTGTAAATTTAACACCTACATACATATATGTCTAGGCCACAAGATGGATTTAATAAGCACAGGAATTTAAAGATGGTGTTGAAATCAACAAACAACTTTCAATTGAAGGTATACACATTTCTAGCTCAAAACTAAAATCGTGTTACAAACTATAGAATCAAACAAAAAACTACAGAACATATAGTAAGGATAGTCAGTTAATGATACAATATAGGTCACTATTTCTATACCTCGAGAGCTGATCTAATTATAGAGATATAGTCAAACTCAACAAAAAGAATGAGATTTTGTTTGATTACATATCTAATTGACTTCCACACATCACAATTCAATGCCTTTCTAAATAAATTTAACAAGAACATATATATGATATTAAATTGAATCAAAATGAGCAATAGAAGCAAATCAAGCACAAGGTCATGGAGTGTATTAATTGCCAAATGTACTACTTATTTTTCGAAAGATAAAAATATGGTTTGTATACCAATAATGTAATTGACATCATAGCTGTAATATTTTAAAGTTGGAATACACAACATAATACTAATCAACTGAAATACTTACATTACAAAGTAAATTTCAAATGAATTGTAAAATGTGACAAACATAACAACCATTTTCTCTAAAGAGAAAAAACTCATTTATTTAAATAAATTGAATTCACTGGAACTACAATATTTTGAATAGGGACAAAAATCATAACTATAGGTATTTGTACATTTTTCAGTTTCCATTAGTCTGTAAATATTAAGTTATTTGAATAATTTTAGTTAGATATGGAATGCTTGAATCCTCAAATCGCTCGAATTCTATGGTATACACGAGATTCTATATTGGTAAAAATCCTAAAGAAGTGTCTTGAATACAAATATAACAAAAGGGAATTATAGACGTGTGTGGTTGGGAGATTAATACAATCATAAAAAAGAAAAAATTGAATTAAAATAATTTATTTTTACTTTTATTATTCCTTTTTTTAAATCTAGTTTTCTTTGTTGTTTATGACATAATAGATATGACCAACAAAATAGCATTTTTCAGTATCAGCGCTTTTAAAACTCAATTCTAAATTAAATATTTTCATTTGAACTAAAATAGAATATTTTTAAATATTTGAGTACCTATTTTTTGTATTCAAGATTGATATTTGAGAAATATAGGATCTAGTTTTTACTCTCAAGATGGCTGTGAAAAGATGCTCATGAATATAATGCACAAGTTCTAAGATGGGTTGGACAAGCTCACAACTGGTAAATAACTAAAAGTAACATTTGAATGTGTCAGTAAAATATAATACATTTAATGGAATGCTTTACTCATCTTACCATGTTCAGACTTTCTACAATTTAAAAGGTACTGTTTATGTTGACATTTTTTTAAATATAAGAGTTAAGTAAAAATATTGGTGCTGATACTTATTTTGCAAGATTAACACATGAAAGGTTATTAGCACTGAATTACTCTTATATGACTTGCTTTAACACTATGTTAACACTAAGCATGTAACCCGAACGTTAGTAAGACCCAGTGCTATACAAAAAAAAACCCACCTCATTAGCATACTCACAAGGATTCGAACCAAAGTCAAACAAAAGCTGTTGGATATTGTTTCAACCACACAATTCAATGGCCATATTAGATGCTAAGGTGTAATTCTATTGATTTGTTCAACTTTTTACTAGGAGGGGCACGGTTGAACTTGGAATAAGATTTATAAAAGTTGCATAGAGCAGATAAGATCACGCCATTATTTTTGTATTAATGTATTGTTGCTTTTCAGTTGAGATTAAAAACCCTCCATTTGACGATTAAAATTAAACTTGGAATTCACTTGAGAATGTAAATCACGGTTGGCACTATTTTCTTACTATCATATTCCGTGTGTTTACCAGAAGGGATTCCCATTTTTTCCGGCATCTTAGATTGAAGTCATGTAACTTATATTTAAAACATAATGATTTAAAGGAATACATATTCTTTTTGCCTCACAACCTTTGAAGAGTATTAAGATATGTTTGGATCAGCGTGCTTAATTCTTCAGTTCACTTTGTCATCCATACAAAGACCTATTATATCCTTTTAGTTAAATGTCCCAAATTGACAAATATTTCGCTATTCTTGCTAGATTGTTTAAATACTGTGAGGTGAATTTCCATCAGTTCTGTGAATATAGCATTGGCGTTTATAGAGTGTGTTAGCGTATTTATAAATATAAATAATATTGTACAAAGAAATAACAGGTGTGAGAAAGTTAAGTTACAACTGGTCGGAAAAACATAACAATTAAAATATATATATATATGGATATTTATGAATATATGGATGCAGATATATGATTCAATGTTACAGAAAATATGTATAAAATAACACAATTTAGAATTTATAAATGGAAATAAAAAAAAATTGCCCAACAAAAAGTGGTTGGGTTTGACCAAATGATTTTTAAGAATCAAATAAGAATATTTAAGCAAACTATCCCCAAAGTTCTGAATTATATTCCAACAAACATTTCCACTTTAATAATTGATTTGGAGCCCCTTAAAGCACACCCTGTCGTAATGTTTGTGGGATGTAACAGTGGCGTGTCATGGAGTATCTCACTGTACCTGTGATATGTTCTCACACGGGAGTGTGTTCCCCTCGATACCTGACCAATGAGAGTACTACCGAGGGGTGTGGACAGTTCACCGGTACAGTTTCAACTAATGTTGCTTACCCAGGCAACACTTCAGGACACGCCACCCGCCTTTAATACGATGGGAACTTCACAACATTTGCTACACAC
>CABEEJ010009569.1:0-17892 GCA_901482245.1 Timema douglasi
ACCTACACCACCAAGTGTGCTCGTGCCGCAATTTCAAATACAGAAACTGTGGCACCTTTAATCTTGGTTATTTTAGAGGACTTTCTGAATTTCTGATATAAGTTCAAAGTAAAATATCTCAAAATTTCCACAGGATCCAGGTGTAACAACTATGCGGGGTTGTTGAAGGTACCTGGTACTACCTACACCACCAAGTGTGCTCGTGCCGCATTTTCAAATACAGAAACTGTGGCACCTTTAACGTTGTAATCAAAGAGGACTATTAGCATATTGGATGTATTTTCAAAGTCAAATATCTCCAAACTTCTACAGGATCTAGGTTTAACAACTATGCAGGTTTTTTGTAGGTACCTGGTACTACCTACACCACCAAGTGTGCTCGTGCCGCAATTTCAAATACAGAAACTGTGGCACCTTTAACGTTGTTATCCTAGAGGACTATTAGCATGTTGGATGTATGTTCAAAGTCAAATATCTCCAAACTTCTACAGGATCCAGGTTTAACGACTATGCAGGTTTTTTGTAGGTGCCTGGTACTACCTATACCACCAAGTGTGCTCGTGCCGCAATTTAAATACAGTAACTGTGGCAACTTAAACTTGGCAATTTTAGAGGACTATTTGCATGTTTGATGTATGTTCAAAGTCAAATATCTCAAAATATCCAGAGGATGCAGGTTCAATGACTATGCAGGGTTGTTGTAAGTACCAGGTACCACTTACACCACCAAGTGTGCTTGTGCCGCAATTTCAAATACAGAAATTGTGGCACCTTAAACTTGCTTATCTTAGAGGTCTTTCTGCATGTCTGATATAATTTCAAAGTCATATATTTCTAAATTTATACAGGATCAAGGTTCAACGGTTATGGAGTGTTTTTGTAGGTACCTGGTACTAACAACACCACCAAGTGTGCTCGTGCACAATTTAAAATGTAGAAACTATGACACCATAAACTTGGTTATTTTAGAGGACTTTCTTTATGTCTGATATAAGTTCAAAGTAAAATATCTCAAAATTTCCTCAGGATACAGGTTCAACGACTATGCAGGGTTGTTGTAGGTACCTGGTACTACCTACACCACCAAGAGTGCTCGTGTCGCAATTTAAATACAGAAACTGTGGCACCTTAAACTTGGCGATTTTAGAGGACTATTTGCATGTTTGATGTATGTTCAAAGCCAGATATCTCAAAATTTCCAGAGGATCCAGATTCTACGACTATGTAGGATTATTTTAGATACCTATTACTACTTACACCATCAAGTGTTCCCATAACGCAATATCAAATATAGAAACTGTGACACCTTAAACTTGGCGATTCTGGAACACTAGTTGCATGTCTGATATAATCTCAAAGTAAAATATCTCAAATTTTCCAGATGATCCATGTTCAAGGACTATGCAGGGTTGTTGAAGGTACCTGGTAATACCTACACCAACAAGCGTGCTCGTGCCGCATTTTAAATACAGAAACTGTGGCACCTTTAACTTGGTTATCTTACCAGGCCATTAGCATGTTGAATGTATGTTCAAAGTCAAATAACTCCAAACATCTACAAGATCCAGGTTCAACGACTATGCAGGGTTGTTGCAGGTACCTGGTACTACATACACCACTGAGTGTGCTTGTGCCGCAATTTAAATACAGAAACAGTGGCAACTTAAACTTGGCGATTTTATAGGACTATTAGCATTTTTGATGTATGTTCAAAGTCAAATATCTCAAAATTTCTAGAGGATCCAGGTTCAACAACTATGCAGGGATGTTGTAGGTAACTGGTACTACCTACACAACCAAGTTTGCTAATGCCGCAATTTCAAATACAGAAACGGTGGCACCTTAATCTTGGCGATTTTAGAGGACTATTAACATGTTGATGTATGTTCAAAGTTAAATATCTCAAAATATCCAGAGGATCCAGGCTCAACGACTATGCAGGGTTGTTGTAGGTAACTGTTACTACCTACACCACCAAGTGTGCTCGTGCCGCAATTTCAAATACAGAAACTGAGGCACCTTAAACTTGGCGATTTTAGAGGATTTTTTTCATGTCTGATATAAGTACAAAGCAAAAATATCTCAAAATTTCCAGAGGATCCAGGTTCAACGACTATGCAGGGTTGTTGTAGGTAACTGGTACTACATACACAACCAAATTTGCTAATGCCGCAATTTCAAATACAGAAACTGTGGCACCCTAATCTTGGCGATTTTAGAGGACTATTAACATGTTCATGTATGTTCAAAGTCAAATATCTCAAAATATCCAGAGGATCCAGGCTCAAGGGCTAAGTAGGATTGTTGTATGTACCTGGTACTACATACAACACCAAGTGTATTCGTGCTGCAATTTCAAATACAGAAACTGTGGCACCTTAAACTCTGCGATTTTAGAGGACCTTCTGCATGTCTAATATAAGTTCAATGTAAAATATCTCAAAATTTCCAAAGGATCCAGGTACCACGACTATGCATGGTTGTTGTAGGTTACTGGTACTACCTACACCACTAAGTGTGCTCGTGCCGCAATTTAAATAAGGAAACTGTGGCACCTGAAACTTGGCAATTTTAGAGGACTATTAGCATGTTTGATGTATGTTCAAAGTCAAATATCTCAAAATATCCAGAGGATCCAGGTTCAACGACTATGCAGGGTTGTTTAAGTTACCTAGTACTACCTACACCACCAAGAGTGCTCAAGCCGCAATTTCATATACAGAAACTATGGCACCTTAAACTTGGCGATTCAAGAGAACTTTCTTTATGTCTGATATAAGTTCAAGGTAAAATATCCATTAGATCCAGGTACCACGACTATGCAGGGTTGTTTTAGGTACCTGGTACTACCTACACCACCAAGTGTGCTCCTGCCCCAATTTTAAATACAGAGACTGTGGCACCATAAACTTGGTTATCTAGTAGGACTTTCTGCATGTCTGATATAAGTTCAAAGTCAAATATCTCCAAATTTCCACAGGATACAGGTTCAACGTCTATGCAGGGTTGTTTTAGGTACCTGGTACTATCTACACCACCAAGTGTGCTCGTGCCGCAATTTAAAATACAGAAACTGTGACACCTTAAACTAGGCGAAATTAGAGGACTATTAGCAAGTTTGATGTATGTTCAAAGTCAAATACCTCAAAATATCCAGAGGATCCAGGTACCACGACTATGCAGGGTTGTTTTAGGTACCTGGTACTACCTACACCACCAAGTGTGCTCGTGCCACAATTTCAAATACAGAGACTGTGGCACCATAAACTTGGTTATCTAGTAGGACTTTCTGCATGTCTGATATAATTTCAAAGTCAAATATTTCTAAATTTCTACTGGATCCAGGTTCAACGAGTATGGAGTGTTTTTGTAGGTACCTGGTTCTACCCACACCACCATAATTGCTCGTGCCACAATTTTACATGTAGAAACTGCGGTACCTTAAACTTGTTGTATTTAGAGGACTATTAGCATGTTTGATTTATGTTCAAATTCAAATATCTCAAACTATCCAGAGGATCCATGTTCAACGTCTATGCATGGTTATTGTAGGTACCTGGTACTACCTACACCACCAAGTGTGCTCGTGCCGCAATTTCAAATACAGAAACTGTGGCACCTTAAACCTGTGATTTTAGAGGACTCTTAGCATGTTTGATTTATGTTCAAAGTCAAATATCTCAAAATTTCCAGAGGTTCCAAGTTCAACGACTATGCAGGGTTGTTGTAGGTAACAGGTACTACCAACACATCCAAGTTTGCTAATGCCGCAATTTGAAACACAGATGCTGTGGCACCTTAAACTTGGCGATTTTAGAGGACTATTAGCATGTTGATGTATGTTCAAAGTCATATATCTCAAAATATCCACAGGTACCATATTCAACGACTATGCAGGATTGTTGTAGGTACCTGGTACTACCTACACCACTAAGTGTGCTCGTGCCTCAATTTCAAATACAGAAACTGTAGCACATTAAACTTGGCGATTCTAGAACACTAGTTGCATGTCTGATATAAGTTCAAAGCCAGATATTTCAAAATTTCCAAAGGATCCACATTCTACGACTATGTAGGATTGTTTTAGGTACCTGGTACTATCTACACCAACAAGCGTGCTCGTGCCGCATTTTAAATACAGAAACTGTGGCACCTTTAACTTGGTTATCTTACCGGACTATTAGCATGTTGGATGTATGTTCAAAGTCAAATAACTCCAAACTTCTACAGGATCCAGGTTCAAAGACTATGCAGGGTTGTTGTAGGTACCTGGTACTACATACACCACCAAGTTTGCTTCTGCCGCAATTTCAAATACAGAAACTGTGGCAACTTAAACTTGGCGATTTTATAGGACTATTAGCATGTTTGATGTATGTTCAAAGTCAAATATCTCAGAATATCCAGAGGATCCAGGTAAAACGACTAAGCAGGGTTGTTGTAGGTACCTGGTCCCACCTACACCACCAAGTGTGCTCGTGCCGCAATTTCAAATACAGAAACTGTGGCACCTCAAACTTGGCGATTTTAGAGGACTATTAGCATGTTTGATGTATGTTCAAAGTCAAATATCTCAAGATATCTAGAGGATCCAGGCTCAACGACTATGCAAGGTGTTTGTAGGTACCTGGTACTACCTACAGCACCAAGTGTGCTCGTGCCTTAATTTTAAATACAGAAACTGTGACACATTAAACTTGGCGATTCTAGAACACTAGTTTCATGTCTGATATAAGTTCAAAGTAAAATATCACAAATTTTCCAGAGGATCCAGGTTCCACGACTATGTGGGGTTGTTGAAAGTACCTGGTACTTACTACACCATCAAGTGTGCTCGTGCCGCAATTTCAAATATAGAAACTGTGGCACCTTAAACTCTGCGATTTTAGAGGACTTTCTTCGTGTCTGATATAAGTTAAATGTAAAATATCTCAAAATTTCCATAGGATCCAGGTTCAACGATTATGCAGGGTTGTTGTATGTACCTGGTTCTACCCACAACCCCAAGTGTGCTCGTGCCGTAATTTCAAATACAGATAATGTGGCACCTTAAACTTGGCGATTCTAGAACACTTGTTGGATGTCTGATATAATTTCAAAGCCAGATATCTCTAATTTTCCAGAGCATCCAGGTTCAACGACTATGCAGGGTTGTTTTATGTACCTGGTACTACCTACACCACCAAGTGTTCTCGTGCTGCAATTTCAAATACAGAATCTGTGGCACCATAACTTTGGTTATCTTAGAGGTCTTTCTGCATGTCTGATATAAGTTCTAAGTAAAATATCTCCAAATTTCCACAGGATCCAGGTGTAACAACTATGCAGGGTTGTTGTAGTTACCTGGTACTACCTACACCACCAAGTTTGCTCGTGCCGCAATTTCAAATACAGAAACTCTGGCACCTTAAACTTGGCGATTTTAGAGGACTATTAGCATGTCTGATATAAGTTATAAATCAAATATCTGAAAATTTCCACAGGATCCAGGTTCAACGACTCTGCAGTGTTGTTGTAGTTACCTGGTACTACCTACAGCACCAAGTGTGCTCCTGTCGCAAGTTCAAATACAGAAACTGTGGCACCTTAAATTTGGCTATTATAGAGTATTAGTTACAGGACTGATACAAGTTGAAATACAAATATCTTAAAATTTCCAGAGGATCCAGGTTCCAAGACTATGTAGGGTTGTTGTAGGTACATGGTTCTACCTATACAACTAAATGTGCTCGTGCCGCAAATTCAAATACAGGAACTCTGGCACCATAAACTTGGTTATCTTAGAGGACTATTAGCATGTTTGATGTATGTTCAAAGTCAAATATCTCAAAATATCCAGAGGATCCAGGTTCACCGAATATGCAGGGTTGTTTTAAGTACCTGTTACTACCTTCACCAACAAGTGTGCTCGTGCCTTAATTTTAAATACAGAAACTATGGCACCATAAACTTGGTTATCTTAGAGGTCTTTCTGAATGTCTGATATAAGTTCAAAGTCAAATATCTCAAAATTTCCACAGGATCCAGGTTCAACGACTATGCAGGGTTGTTGTAGGTACCTTGTACTACCTTCACCACCAAGTGTGCTTGTGCCGGAATTTCAAATACAGAAACTCTGGCACCATAAACTTGGCGATTCTAGAGAAATTTTTTCATATCTGATACAAGTACAAGGTAAAATATCTCAAAATATTCAGAGGATCCTGGTACCACGAATATACAGGGTTGTTTTAGGTACCTGGTATTACAAAACACCACCAAGTGTTCTCGTGCCGCAATTTAATATACAGAAACTGTGGCACCTTAAACCTGCGATTTTAGAGGACTATTAACATGTTTGATGTATGTTTATAGGCAAATATCCTAAAATATCCAGAAGATCCAAGTTCAACGACTATGCAGGGTTGTTTAAGTTCCTGGTACTACCTACACCACCAAGTGTGCTCGTGCCGCAATTTCAAATGTAGAAACTCTTTTGCCTTATACTTGGTGGTTCTAGAACACTAGTGCCATGTCTGATATAAGTTCAAAGCCAGATATCTCAAAATATCCAGAGGACCTAGTTTCAACGAATATGCAGGATTGTTGTATGTACCTGGTACTAACTACAACACCAAGTGTACTCGTGCTGCAATTTCAAATACAGAAACTGTTGCACCTTAAACTCTGAGATTTTATAAGAACTTCTTCATGTCTGATATAAGTTCAATGTAAAATATCTCAAAATTTCCAGAGGATCCAGGTAACACGAATATGCAGAGTTGTTGTAGGTACCTGGTACCACCTACACCATCAAGTGTGCTCGTGACGCAATTTCAAATATTGAAACTGTGGCACCATTAACTTGGTTATCTTAAAGGTCTTTCTGCATGTCTGATATAATTTCAAAGTCAAATATCTCCAAATTTCCATAGGATCCAGGTTCAACGACTATGCAGGGTTGTTGTAGGTACCTGGTATTACCTTCACCACCAAGTTTGCTCGTGCTGCAATTTCAAATACAGAAACTGTATCACCTTAAACTTGGTTATTTTAGAGGTCTTTCTGCATGTGTGATATAAGTTCAAAGTCAAATATTTCTAAATTTCCACAGGATACAGGTTCAACGACTATGCAGGGTTGTTGTAGGTACCTAGTAATACCTACACCACCAAATGTGCCCGTGTCGTAATTTCAAATACAGAAACTTTGGCACCTTAAATTTGGCGATTTTAGAGGACTATTAGCATGTTTGATGTATGTTCAAAGTCAAATATCTCAAAATTTCCACAGGATACAGGTTCAGCGACTATGTAGGGTTGTGTTAGGTACCTGGTACTACCTACACCACCAAGTGTGCTCTTGCCGCAATTTCAAATACAGAAACTGTGGCACCATAAATTTTGATATCTTAGAGTTATTTCTGTATGTCTGATATAAGTTCAAATCAAATATCTCCAAATTTCCACAAGATCCAGGTTCAACGACTATGCAGGGTTGTTGTAGGTACCTGGTACTACCTACACCACCAAGGGTGCTCGTGCCACAATTTCAAATGCAGGAACTATGGAACCTTAAACTAGGCGATATTAGAGGACTATTAGCAAGTTTGATATATGTTCAAAGTCAAATAACTCAAAATATCCAGAGGATCCAGGTTCAACGACTATGCAGGGTTGTTGTAGGTATCTGGTACTACCTACACGACGAAGTGTGCTCGTGCCACAACTTCAAATACAGAATCTTTGGCACCTTAAACATGGCGATTCTAGAACACTAGTTGCATGTCTGATATAATTTCAAAGTATAAGATCTCAAATTTTCCAGAGTATCCAGGTTCAACGACTATGGAGAGCTGTTGTAGGTACCTGGTATTACCTACACCACCAAGTGTTCTTGTGACGCAATTTCAAATACAGATACTGTGACACCTTAAACCTTGCGATTCTAGAACACTAGTTGCTTGTCTGTTATAAATTCAAAGTTAAATATCTCAAATTTTCCAGAGTATCCAGGTTCAGCGACTATGTAGGGTTGTTGTAGGTACCTGGAACTACCTACACCACCAAGTGTGCTCCAGCCGCAATTTCAAATACAAAAACTTATGCACCATAAACTTGGTTATCTTAGAGGTCTTTCTGCATATCTGATATAAGTTCAAAGTCAAATATTTCTAAATTTCCACAGGATCAAGGTTCAACAGCTAACGAGTGTTTTTGTAGGTACCTGGTACTACCAACACCACCAAGTGTGCTCGTGCCACAATTTCAAATACAGAAACTGTGGCACCTTAAACTAGGCGATTCTAGAGGTCTTTCTGCATGTCTGAAATAAGTTCAAGGTAAAATATTTAAAAATATCCAGAAGATCCAGGTTCAACGACTATGGAGGGTTGTTGGAGATACCTGGTACTACTTACACCATCAAGTGTGCTCGTGCCGCAATTTCAAATACAGAATCTGTGGCACCTTAATTTTGGCGATTCTAGAACACTAGTTGCATGTCTGATATAATTTCAAAGTAAAATATCTCAAATTTTCCAGAGGATCCAGGTTCAACGACTATGCATGTTTATTGTAGGTACTTTTTACTACCTACACCACCATGTGTGCTCGTGCCGCAATTGAAAATACAGAAACTGTGGTGCCTTAAACTTGGTTCTTTTAGAGGTCTTTCTGCATGTCTGATATAAGTTCAAATTCAAATATCTTCAGATTTCCACAGGATACAGTTTCAACGACTATGCAAGGTTGTTATAGGTACCTTGTTCTATCTACACCACCAATTGTGCTTGTTCCTCAATTTCAGATATAGAAACTGTGGGACCTTAAACTTGACGATTTTAGAGGATTATTAACATGTTTAATGTATGTTCAAAGTCAAATATATCAAACTAACCATAGGATCCAGGTTCAACGACTATGGAGAGTTGTTGTAGGTACCTGGTACAACCTACACCACTAAGTGTGCTCGTGCCGCAATTTCAAATACAGAAACTGTGGCACCTTAAACTTGGCTATTTTAGAGGACTATTAGCATGTTTGATGTATGTTCAAAGTCAAATATCTCAAAATATCCATAAAAGCTAAGTTCAACGATTATGTAGGTTTTTTTTAGGTACCTGTTACTACCTACATCACCAAGTGTGTTCGTGCCGCAATTTCAAATACCGAAACTGTGGCACTTTAAACTTGGCGATTCTAGAGGATTATTAGCATGTTTAATTAATGTTCAAAGTCAAATATCGCAAAATATCCAGAGGATCCAGGTTCAATGACTATGCAGGGTTATTTAAAGTACCTAGTACTACCTACACCACAAAGTGTACTCGCTCCCCAATTTCTAATACAGAAACTGTGGCACCATAAAGTTGGAATTCTAGAACACTATTTGCATGTCTGATATAAGTTCAAAGCCAGATATCTCAAAATTTCCAGAGGATCCAGGTTCCACGACTTTGTAAGGTGGTTTTAGGTACGTGGTTCTACATACACCACCAAGTGTGCTTCTTTCGCAATTTCAAATATAGAAACTGTTTCACCTTAAACTTGGCTATTACGAGTATTTGTTGCATGTCTAATATAAGTTCATATCAAAAACTCACAAAATATCCAGAGGATCCAGGTTCCACGACTATGCAGGGCTGTTTATGGTACCAAGTACTACCTACACCACCAAGTGTGCTCGTTCCGCAATTTGAAATATAGAAACTGTGGCTCCTTATACTTCGCGATTCAAGAACACTATTTGCATGTCTGATATAAGCTCAAAGTAAAATATCTCAAGTTTTCCAGATGATTCATTATCCTGGACTATGTATGGTTGCTGTAGGTACCTGGTACTACCTACACCACCAAGGGTTTTCGTGCTGCAATTTCAAATACAGAAACTGTGGCAACTTAAACTTGGCGAATCTAGAGGTCTTTCTTTACGTCTGATATAAGTTCAAAGTTAAATATTTCAAAATATCCATAGTATCCAGGTACCACGACTATGCAGGGTTGTTTTAGGTACCTGGTACTACCTACACCACCAAGTTTGCTCCTGCCGCAATTTCAAATACAGAGACTGTGGCACCATAAACTTGGTTATCTAGTAGGACTTTCTGCATGTCTGATATAAGTTCAAAGTCAAATATCTCCAAAATTTCCACAGGATCCAGGTTCAACTTCTATGCAGGGTTGTTTTAGGTACCTGTTACTATCTACACCACCAAGTGTGCTCGTGCCGCAATTTAAAATACAGAAACTGTGACACCTTAAACTAAGCGATTTTAGAGGACTATTAGCAAGTTTGATGTATGTTCAAAGTCAAATATCTCAAAATATCCAGAGGATCCAGATTCAACGATTATGCAGGGTTGTTGTAGGTACCTGGTACTACCTACACCACCAAGTGTGCTTGTGCCACAATTTCAAATACAGAAACTGTGGCACCATTAAACTTGGCGATTCTAGAACACTTGTTGCATGTCTGATATAATTTCAATACCAGATATCTCAAAATTTCCAGGGGATCCAGGTTCCACGACTATGTAGGGTTGTTTTAGGTTCCTAGTAATACCTACACCACAAAGTGTGCTCGTGCCGCAATTTCAAATACAAAAACTTTGGCACCATAAACTTGGTTATCTTAGAGGTCTTTCTGCATGTCTGATATAAGTTCAAAGTCAAATATTTCTATCTTTCCACAGGATAAAGGTTCAACAGCTAACGAGTGTTTTTGTAGGTACCTGGTACTACCAACACCACCAAGTGTGCTCGTGCCACAGTTTCAGATACAGAAACTGTGGCACCTTAAACTAGACGATTCTAGAGGTCTTTCTGCATGTCTGAAATAAGTTCAAGGCAAAATATTTAAAAATATCCAGAGGATCCAGGTTCAACGACTATGCAGGGTTGTTGTAGATACCTAGTACTACCTACACCACCAAGTGTGCTCGTGCCGCAATATTCAAATACAGAATCTGTGGCACCTTAAACTTGGCGATTCTAGAACACTCTTTGCATGTCTGATGTAATTTCAAAGTAAAATATCTCAAATTTTCCAGAGGATCCAGGTTCAACGACTATGCATGGTTATTGTAGGTACTTTTTACTACCTACACCACCATGTGTGCACGTGCCGCAATTGAAAATACAGAAACTGTGGTGCCTTAAACTTGGTTCTATTAGAGGTCTTTCTGAATGTCTGATATAAGTTCAAAGTCAAATATCTCCAGATTTCCACAGGATACAGTTTCAACGACTATGCAGGGTTGTTATAGGTACCTTGTTCTATCTACATCACCAATTGTGCTCGTTCCTCAATTTCAGATATAGAAACTGTGGGACCTTAAACTTGTCGATTTTAGAGGACTATTAACATGTTTAATGTATGTTCAAAGTCAAATATATCAAACTAACCATAGGATCCAGGTTCAACGACTATGGAGAGTTGTTGTAGGTACCTGGTACTACCTACACCACCAAGTGTGCTTGTGCCGCAATTTCAAATACAGATACTGTGACACCTTAAACCTTGCGATTCTAGAACACTAGTTGCTTGTCTGATATAAATTCAAAGTTAAATATCTCAAATTTTCCAGAGTATCCAGGTTCAGCGACTGTGTAGGGTTGTTGTAGGTACCTGGTACTACCTACACCACTAAGTGTGCTCCTGCCCCAATTTCAAATACAAAACCTGTGGCACCATAAACTTGGTTATCTTAGAGGTCTTTCTGCATGTCTGATATAAGTTCAAAGTCAAATATTTCTAAATTTCCACAGGATCAAGGTTCAACGACTAACGAGTGTTTTTGAGGTACCTGGTACTACTTACACCACCAAGTGTGCTCGTGCCACAATTTCAAATACAGAAACTGTGGCACCTTAAACTAGGCGATTCTAGATGTCTTTCTGCATGTCTGAAAAAAGTTCAAGGTAAAATATTTAAAAATATCCAGAGGATCCAGGTTCAACGACTATGGAGGGTTGTTGTAGATACCTGGTACTACCTACACCCCCAAGTGTTTTCGCGCTGCAATTTCAAATACAGAATCTGTGGCACCTTAAACTTGGCGATTCTAGAACACTGGTTGCATGTCTGATTTAATTTCAAAGTAAAATATCTCAAATTTTCCAGAGGATCCAGGTTCAACGACTATGCATGGTTATTTTAGGTACTTTTTACTACCTACACCACCAAATGTGCTCGTGGTGCAATTTCAAATATAGAAACTGTGGCACCTTAAACTTGGCGATTTTAGAGGATTTTTGCATGTCTCATATAAGTTCAAAGCTAGATATCTTAAAATGTCCAGAGGATCCAGGTTCAACGACTATTCAGGGTTGTTGTAGGTAACTGGTACTACCTACACCACCAAGTGTGCTCGTGCCGCAATTTGAAATATAGAAACTGTGGCACATTAAACTTGGCAATTCTAGAACACTAGTTGCATGTCTGATATAAGTTCATATCCAAAACTCACAAAATATCCAGAGGATCCAGGTTCCACGACTATGCAGGGTTGTTTAAGGTACCTAGTACTACCTACACCACCATGTGTGCTCGTGCCGCAATTTGAGATATAGAAACTTTGCTACCTTATACTTGGCGATTCTAGAACACTATTTGCATGTTTCATATAAGCTCAAAGTAAAATATCTCAAGTTTTCCAGAGGATTCAATATCCTGGACTATGTAGGGTTGCTGTAGGTATCTGGTTCTACCTACACCACCAAGGGTTTTCGTGCCGCAATTTCAAATACTGAAACTGTGGCACCTTAAACTTGGCAATTCTAGAGGTATTTCTTTATGTCTGATATAAGTTCAAGGTAAAATATCTCAAAATATCCATAGGATCCAGTTACCACGACTATGCAGGGTGGTTTTAGGTACCTGGTACTATCTACATCCCCAAATTGTGCTCGTGCTGCAATTTCAAAAACAGAAACTGTGGCACTTTAAACCTTGCAATTCTAGAACACTAATTGCTTTTCCGATATAAGTTCAAAGTTAAATATCCCAAAATATCCAGAGGATCCAGGTTCAACGACTATGCAGTGTTGTTGTAGGTACCTGGTACTACCTACACCACCAAGGGTGCTCGTGCCGCAATTTGAAATATAGAAACTGTGGCACCTTAAACTTGGCGATTCTAGAACACTAGTTGCATGTCTGATATAAGCTCAAAGTAAAATATCTCAAATTTTCCAGAAGATTCATGTTCCTGGATTATGCAAGGTTATTGTATGTACCTGGTAATACCTACACCACCAAGTTTGCTCGAGCCTTAATTTCAAATACAGGAACTGTGGCACCTTAAACTTGGCGATTTTAGAGGACTTTCTTTATGTCTCATATAAGTTCAAGGTAAACTATCTCAAAATATCCATAGGATCCAGGTACCACGACTATGCAGGGTTGTTTTAGGTACCTGGTACTACCTACACCACCAAGTGTGCTCGTGCCGCAATTTCAAATACAGAAACTGTGGCACCTTAAACCTGCGATTTAAGAGGACTCTTAGCATGTTTGATTTATGTTCAAAGTCAAATATCTCAAATTATCCAGAGGATCCAGGTTCAATGACTATGCAGGGTTGTTTAAGTTACCTAGTACTACCTACACCACCAAGGTTGCTCGTGCCACAATTTCAAATACAGAAACTGTGGCACCTTAAAATTGGCGATTATAGAGGATTATTAACTTGTTTAATGTATTATCAAAGTAAAATATCTCAAACTATCCTGAGGATCCAGGTTCAACGACTATTCTTGGTTGTTGTAGGTAACTAGTACTACCTACACCACCACGTGTTTTCATGCCGCAATTTCAAATACAGAAACTGAGGCACCTTAAACTTGGCGATTCTAGAGGATTTTCTTCATGTCTGATATAAGTTCCAAGCCAAATATCTCAAAATTCCCTGAGGATCCAGGTTCAACGACTATGCAGGGTTGTTGCAGGTAACTGGTACTACCTACACAAACAAGTTTGCTAGTGATGAAATTTCAAATACAGAAACTGAGGCACCTTAAACTTGGCGATTCTAGAGGATTTTCTCCATGTCTGATATAAGTTTAATGCCAAATATCTCAAAATTTCCTGAGGATCCAGATTCAACTACTATGCAGGGTTGTTGTAGGTAACTGGTACTACCTAAACAAACAAGTTTGCTAATGCCGCAATTTCAAATACAGAAACTATGGCACCTTAAACTTGGCGATTTTAGAGGACTATTAGCATGTTGATGAATGTTCAAAGTCAAATATTTAAAAATATCCAGAGGATCCAGGTTCAAAGACTATGCAGGGTTGTTGTAGGTATCTGTTACTACCTACACCACTAATAGTGCTCGTGCCGCAATTTCAAATACAGAAACTGTGGCACCTTAAACTTGGCGATTTTAGTGGACTATTAGCATGTTTGATGTTAGTTCAAAGTCAAATATCTCAAAATATCCAGATTATCTAAGTTCAACAATTATGCAGGGTTTTTTAGGTACCTGGTACTACCTACACCACCAAGTGTGCTCGTGCCGCAATTTCAAATACCGAAACTGTGGCACCCTAAACTTGGCGATTTAAAAGGACTATTAGCATTTTTGATGTATGTCAAAGTCAAATATCTCAAAATATCCAGAGGATCCAGGTTCCACGACTATGTAGGGTTCTTTTAGGTACGTGGTACTACATACACCACCAAGTGTGCTCGTTCCGCAATTTCAAATAAAGAAACTGTATCACCTTAAACTTGGCTATTGTGTGTATTTGTTGCATGTCTGATATACGTCCATTTCCAAAACTCACAAAATATCCAGACGATCCAGGTTCCACGACTATGCAGGGTTGTTTAAGGTACCTAGTACTACCTACACCACCAAGTGTGCTCGTGCCGCAATTTGAAATATAGAAACTGTGGCACCTTAAACTTGGCAATTCTAGAACACTAGTTGCATGTCTGATATAAGCTCAAAGTAAAATATCTCAAATTTTCCAGAGGATCCAGATTCCACGAGTATGTAGGGTTGTTGTAGGTACCTGGTACTAGCTACACCACCAAGGGTGCTCGTGCCGCAATTTCAAATACAGAAACGGTGGCACCTTAAACTTGGCTATTCTAGAGGACTTTCTTTATGTCTGATATAAGTTCAAGGTAAAATATCTCAAAATATCCATAGGATCAAGGTACCACGACTATACAGGGAGTTTTTTAGGTAACTGATACTACCTACACCACCAAGTGTGCTTGTGACGCAATTTCAAATAAAGAAACTGTGGTACCTTAAACCTGCGATTTTAGAGGACTCTTAGCATGTTTGATGTATGTTCAAAGTCAAATATCTCAAAATATCCAGAGGATCCAGGTTCAAAGACTATGCAGGGTTATTTATGTTACCTAGTACTACCTACACCACCAAGTGTGCTCGTGCCACAATTTCAAATACAGAAACTGTGGTACGTTAAACTTGGTGATTCTAGTGGACTTTCTTTATGTTTGATATAAGTTTTAGGTAAAATATCTCCAAATATCCATAGGATTCAGGTACCACGACTATGCAGTATTGGTTTAGGTACCTGGTACTATCTACACCAACAAGTGTGCTCGTGCCGCAATTTCAAACACAGAAACTTTGGCACCTTAAACTCTGTGAATTTAGAGGACCTTCTTCATGTCTGATATAAATTCAATGTAAAATATCTCAAAATTTTCAGAGGATCCAGGTTTCGACGACTATGCAGGGTTGTTTTAAGTACCTGGTACTACCTACACCACCAAGTGTGCTCGTGCCACAATTTCAAATGTAGAAACTGTGGTGCATTAATTTTGACGAACCTAGAACACTGGTGCCATGTCTGATATAAGTTCAAAGCCAGATATCTAAAAATATCCAGAGGATCCAGGTTCAACGACTCTGCAGGGTTGTTGTAGGTACGTGGTACTACCTACACCACCAATTGTGCTCGTGCCGCAATTTCAAATAGAAACTGTTGCACCTTAAATTTGGCGATTCTAGAACACTAGTTGCATGTCTGATATAAGTTCAAAGTAAAATATCTCAAATTTTCTAGAGGATCCAGGTTCCAAGACTATGTAGGGTTGTTGTATGTACCTGGTACTACTTACACCATTAAGTGTGTTCGTTCCGCAATTTAAAATCTAGAAACTGTGGCACCTTAAACTCTACGATTTTAGAAGACTTTCTTCTTGTCTGATATAAGTTCAATGTAAAATATTTCAAAATTTCCAGAGGATCCAAGTTCCACGACTATGCAGGGTTGTTGTATGAACCTGGTACTACCTGCACCACCAAATATGCTCGTGCCGCAATTTCAAATACAGAAACAGTGGCACCCTAAACTTGGCGATTCTAGAACAATTTTGCATGTCTGATATAAGTTCAAAACCAGATATCTCAAAATTTCCAGACGATCCAGGTTCCACGACTACGTAGGGTTGTTTTAGGTACCTAGTACTACCTACACCACCAATTGTGCTCGTGCCGTAATTTCAAATATAGAAACTGTGTCACCTTAAACTTGGTGATTCTAGAACACTAGTTGCATATCTGATATAAGATCAAAGTAAAATATCTCAAATTTTCCAGATGATCCCTGTTCAAGGACTATGCAGGGTTGTTGAAGTTACCTGGTACTACCTACACCACCAAGTGTGCTCGTGCCGCAATTTCAAATACAGAAATTGTGGCACCTTTAACGTTGTTATCTTAGAGGACTATTAACATGTTGGATGTATGTTCAAAGTCAAATATTTCAAAATATCCAGAGGATCCAGGTTCAACGACTATGCAGTGTTGTTGTATGTACCTGGTACTACCTACACCACCAAGTGTGCTCACGCCGCAATTTCAAATACAGAAACTGTGGCACCTTAAATTTGTCGATTCTAGAACACTAGTTGCATGTCTGATATAAGTTTATAGTAAAATAGCTCAAATTTTCCAGAGGATCCAGGTTCCAAGACTATGTAGGGTTGTTGTATGTACCTGGTACTACCTACACCATTAAGTGTGCTCGTGCCGCAATTAAAAAAATATAGAAACTGTGGCACCTTAAGCTCTGCGATTTTAGAGGACTTTCTTCTTGTCTGATATAAGTTCAATGTAAAATATCTCAAAATTTCCAGAGGATCCAAGTTCCACGACTATGCAGGGTTGTTGTATGAACCTGGTACTACCTGCTCCACCAAATATGCTCGTGCCGCAATTTCAAATACAGAAACTGTGGCACCCTAAACTTGGCGATTCTAGAACAATTTTGCATGTTTGATATAAGTTCAAAACCAGATATCGTCACCCGAGAATGCAAGTGTTCTGTCTCCAAAATGGTTAAATTTGAGATATTTGGTGTATACGTTTATTTAGAATGCATATGATCCACCTGTGGTGACATTGAGACTATTAAATAATTACTTTAGAAGATACAAGTTCGAGTTGTTTTCTAGTAACAATGGTTTTATACACAAGGTCAAACTTCAATGCTCTTTTACACAAAAGTGAAAAATTGGACATAGAACACTTGCATTCTCGGGTGACGAAGTGTGCTCGTGAGGCAATTTCAAATACAGAAACTGAGGCACCTTCAACTTGGCAATTCTATAACACTAGTTGCATGTCTGATATAAGTTCAAAGTAAAATATCTCAAATTTTCCAGAGGATCCAGGTTCAAAGACTATGCAGGGTTGTTGTAGGTTCCTGGTTCTACCTACACCACCAAGTGTGCTCGTGCCGCAATTTCAAATAAAGAAACTGTGGCACCTTAACCTTTACGATTTTAGAGGACTATTAGCATGGATGATATGAGTTCTAAGTCAAATATCTCTAAATTTCCACAGGATCCAGGTTCAACGACTATGCAGGGTTGTTGTAGGTACCTGTTACTACCTACACCACCAAGTGTGCTCGTGCC
>CABEEJ010009570.1:0-16202 GCA_901482245.1 Timema douglasi
GTAAGTTAGTTATATCCTCTAGCAGAGTTGGTAAGTTAGTTATATCCTCTAGCAGAGTTGGTAAGTTAGTTATATCCTCTAGCAGAGTTGGTAAGTTAGTCATATCCTCTATTTGATGTTTGTATGTTTTTGGTTAGTCATAGTCTCTTTATTTTTATTTTTATTTTAGAATTTTGTTTATTCTTTCTTTTCTTTCTTTCATCACAGTTTCAAAATAACCTACATGAGATTTATGTTTCTCATCTGAAAAGCGGATTTTAAGGTTTTAAGGTTAGTGATAAATTCCCTTTCCAGAAGGTTATCTGATTTGTGAAAGGATTCATATGTCATGGAAAGGTCACTATCATGTTAGCTTATTTGTCTATATTCTCTTTAATAATACAAACTGGTAGCCCTTTTTTGTGTAACCACATTAAGCCTCAGCTGACTTCATAGATCATTACCTTTTTGCAGTGTTTCAGATATTCTCGATCTGTTTTCTTTTTTAGAACTGTGTTCTTAACCTCCAGGGGAAATGGCATTTTAATTTTATTTCACTATTCATACAATTTTTTAATAAACAAAATGTTAGATAAAAAAATAATCCAATCTCAAATAATTTTGTTCCCTAATGATATATTGTAGCCGTGCAACAATTTTACAACAATACTGTTATGTAGTTTCAAGGTCTGACTAAAATACATTGTTACAAGTGAAGGAGAAAATTTGACTCAACCTTAGTTTAGGGATATTGCAAGAATGATGATAATATTCTCAGCTGTTTAAAGTATGGACAAAACTTCTCCTCCCACCAAAACATGAATTATAAAATAAAATATTAGGACAATACCGCCCTATGTACTTAAAATAGGTTTTCAACAATGAAAATGAATTATTATTAATATATAGAGAAGTACAATTGTAGAATTTTGATAAAACATATTACTTAAACTATGCATATATTATTAATAAAAATTTGAAATATGACATGACAGTTCATCATAGATAGATTTAAAAAATACCTACAATCCTGTTTAAAAAAATTATATGAAATTCTAGTTAATTTGAGGATACTGAAAATACTTGTCAAGCTAATTGATGTACTGTTTGTTTGACTGACACGTGTGGGTTGGATGTCACTTATAGACTAGAACATAAAACCTTGTCATGAGTTTAAAAAAAAAGTAAAACCGTATTTTAAAGGAGGCTTACCGGTAAAAATGACAAGCTCCATTCTACTGTTAATTAATATAATAGGGGTATTTCAAATAGCTGATGTTAACATCTTTTTAATATCAAGTCGTTAACCTACTATTAAAATGTATCTTATGTTTTTACTCGTTTTATGTTTTGGTTCTACCTTTTATTTTTCCTCGCAGTATCATGTCTTACTACCCACCCGGGCTCTTCTCATATGTACTAATTATACTAATGTGTTAGGGATGAGTAGAGTTGAATTTAGAAACTGTGTACCCTTATTTGCATGGCGGTAGAGGGGAAGACCATTTAGGACAAACCCGATCAGGATTCGCCGTCATCAACAATCTAGTCTATATTGAGAGCGATGTCTTAGACCATGCGGCCACTGAAGTTAGTTTTAGTTCAACTTCATATGATTTAAAGGGTGACCTGGCGGTCTAGGGGTAAGGTGTCAGACCTCTGTGCTGGGGGTCCAGGGTTCAATCCTCGGTCTCGACACAGATTTATCTGATTACCAAACCCTTCCTTCACCTCTGACAAGACAACTTGTGAATGTGAGGAATGCCAGGCCTCCACCGTGGTTCGGATCCCACGTTAAACTGTAGGTCCTCCATTTCATCTCACAATCACCCTACCATTACACATTAGCGTAAGTGCGTATAACCCGAACGGGTAGTAAGACGCGGTGATGATAATAATAATAAAAACATATNGGAAGAAGAGAAGGGGGGGGGGGGGCATTTGCCCCATTTTCCCTGATTTAGACGTGCCACTTATTTGTCATGCACACTATTTAATGATTATAAAGATCATAATAAACCTACGAGTTGTGATAACTCTATAGGATTCCTGCCACCGAGCCAATAAAGGACACAATAAGCTGCTATAAATACACTGTGCTATTTGAAAAGTGACGCTACTCTACATTGACTACTTGTTATCTCAAATAATAATAAAGTTACTAGGTCATATAGTTATTTATTATCATAATATTAATGTAACTACATTATAGTATATTGTAAACTATTTGAGCCTTGGTATATGTCCACAGCTTGCAATAATTATTCTAACTGTAGGTTTTCCATTTTTGACACCATAATCTTGAAGCTGTAAAAAATAACATTTCATCATTAATCAGTTCGTACAAAGTTAAACTTATCATATTTTAGAAATTTACCAATTTTCATTGACCTAATTTAATTAATTTGAATACATTTAATTTTTGGGATTAATCTCTTTCACACACATAAAAATTCATACATCAATTGCATCAAGCATTTTAAAGCCAAGATAATTGAAAATAAATAAACAATTAAAAGAAAAACTTTAACTAAGACAGGCTCTGATATATTTAAATATATGTGACGCAGCACGGGAAAAGGCACCTTATCTTCACCGAGCAAATATTTTAGGACAGCTATTGATTGTGATCTGGCTCAAAATATCTTATTTTTAGATTATTACAGCAAACACCAACTACACTCTATTAAAACTACTAGAAACAGGTTCTAGTTCATATTTTATATCCTAGATAGCAAAGAAATCATTTTGGAAATTGTCTTTAAATAATGCAAAACTTTAACCTTTGTTTTCTCAAAAAACACTTTTTTAATCTTGTGGGTCCAAATGGCAATAACTTTCTCAATTCTTGGAATATGTTTATATATGTTACATCACATTATTCAGCAATTTATGCTCTTTCCAGTGATACCAATAACTAAATATTGACCTGGGTGAATATAAGGTTTTCCCCCCTGTGTTTTTTTTCTCTCTCTCACACTCTCTCTCTTACACACACACACACACACACACACACACACACACACACACACACAATATATATAATTTATATATATTCGAATATAGCTCAACTAAAAGACTTTAGTCAAGTCCAATACAAATATTAATGGCATAAAAATTGTATTTAAGCTTGATCCGTTAAAATATTATGTAAATGTTGGTTACAGGACTTACTTAAAATGTTAGTAAAAAATAAATCATTATTAATTATATCTTAATAACGGATTGGAGTTAATATCTATAGAAAGTTAAATTATTCAAAAGTTTGGCTTTTATATTTGAATTTATGATTATGTTTCCATCAAATTGGATTTTGGAGTTCATTTACATCTACAATTTTTATTCTAACTAATTATTTTAGTTATTAAGATTTGATACTTTGAATTGATTCCAAATCTTGGCTAGCTTCGAATTAAAATTTGAAATCTTACTTACTTTGTTGAGTGTCTGAAGTCCTCTAATGACTTTACCAATCACAACACATTTGCCATCGAGTGTTTGCAATTCCTTAAATGTGATGTTAAACATGGAGTTTGTATTTGCAGTATTTGCCATTGATAATACACCTACAAAGTTATTAATACAATCAATACAAAGTAATGAAATAAGTTTGGATTTATTTCATTTTCTTATAACAAAATATTTATAACTATATTATGTATGTTGATTAAATCTAGATGAGTCTCTCTAGTTGGTTTTATAACAGGTCTTTATATAAAAAAAAACTTGGTAAGTATTTATATGATTATATTTTCTTCCTCACAAATATTTAATTATTTGGGATTGCAGGTCTTAAATAAATTATTTTTATAATACTTTCTTGAATTGTTTAGTGTTCAGGACTATAATTGGATTTATTTTTTTCCTTCTT
Source organism: Timema douglasi (assembly GCA_901482245.1). Classification (NCBI taxonomy): domain Eukaryota; kingdom Metazoa; phylum Arthropoda; class Insecta; order Phasmatodea; family Timematidae; genus Timema; species Timema douglasi. Next base: position 3,851 of record CABEEJ010009570.1, read on the forward strand.
CTATTCAAAATATCTCACATTTTTCTTTGGATTGTTTTTATTGAATTTTAAAAAGTTTCAGCTTGTGTAAAGAATGAACTTGCGTTGACAGTACTAACTATAATAATAATAATAGAACGTAATATTTCAAAATATAAACATATGGAGAGAAAAACACAATCACTAACCAGGGAGTCTACCATTCGAAAAAATCAGGGGAAACGGGAATTAGCCGGGAATTTGAAGTGATCAGGGAAAAACCGGAATAAGTCGGGAATTTGGTAAATCACAACAAAAATCCGGGAAAATGTTGTTTTACTCAAAATATGAAATATAATAATCAGTAAATAATATTTTTGTTCAAACTGTAGTTTTTGTTTGTTTGTAGCTGTGTAATATATTTTATAATTCCTAGTAAACAATTTTAGTACAAATTTCAAAAAAATAAAGTTTATTTAAATTTTAAACTTATGAGGGGGGAGGGGCGGGGGAGTTATAAGGATGTGACATACTTTTTAGTCGGGAATTTCAGGAAATGATCAGGGAAAAAGTCGAGAATTTCATTGGTCAAGTTGAGTAGACACCATGCTAACGCTTTGAATTTTTTGTTGTTGTTGCATATTTGTAAATAATCAGAACTGAAACACACCTATAAAACCTGGAAAAGTCAGGGAATTTGGTGTTCTAGTTAAGTCAGGGGAATTCAAGGGAATTTTTTTAAAAGTCACAAAACTATAATTTATGTCTGCAATATAAAAAAAATTGTATGTTGAATAGCATAATCCAGTGTGAACTCTCAGTTAAATATACAATTTTTCATGTGATTTTGTAAAGAGCACTGACATATTTGTCTTTTTTAAATCTTATGTCAAAAATTTAATAGAAATTTGTGAAAAGGTGATGTTTTAATTAATAGCTTTGCATATAAATACCGAGGAAATACATTTTTTTTCTGAAAATCTTGGAAAAGTTTAGGAATTTTAAATCATAAAAAGTATGTCGATTGTAATAAGGGATTGATGGCATTATGTATAGTGCATACTTCTAAGAATGAGAAAATTTGCTGAGTTGTTGTTTAAATTTATAAGTAGTTCATCCTGACAGATGTTAAAACCCGGAAGATTTACATGTGCATTAGTTGTTGTTCAGACATTCGGTGTGAGGTTTCAAATACCGTACTTTACATCAAGACCAACAAAAACGCACAATTTATGTATAGTCCCCTTTGCTGCTAATTCATGTGCTGTTATGATGGAAGAAATGAATTTGTCATTCTACTATTCAATAAATATAGAACAAGAAATAAATCCATAAAACTATACAATACAGATCTAAAATTGAAAGTGAGATAATGTGTAGGGACTGAAAGATTTTCTTAGATACACTAAACAAACTATGATCTTTTTTTTTTTGTGTGTTTCCTGTGCTACAGCTTATACAGGCTATACGCATTTAATGACACTTTTAGTAGGGATAAGAGAGGTAGAACTTGAATAAAATGTACTCAAATTTGTTTGAAGTGAGAGTGTGAAACAATCTTGATAATAAATAACCCTCAGTATACTCTGCTGGGATTTGAACCCTAGACTTATTCATCCCTGATAAATCGGCCTAGATGAGCTTGACATTGAGTCTGCGTGTCCACTGGTGATGTTTATAATGCTATAAATAGCATAAATTTACCTTTTAAAAAATTATTTATTACCGGTTCAGACGGTCGTAATTTAAATAAAAGGTGATTGGGATTTCCATTGGAGAATTTGTAAACACTAATTTCACTAACATAATTGGATTGAACAAGGCTAGTTTAATGCTTTATAATAATATAGTTTGTTACTGAAGTTGCACAGAACTGCATAATAACTATATACTCCTTTACTTTATTATATAACCTGTAAAAACATAAATTAACCTACTGGAGTTGGCAGCCAATTTTTTTTAACTAATTACATTGCATTCACTGATTCAAATTTCAAATTAATTATATTTGTTATATTTTTTTTACAAATACAAAACAACACATTAGGATTTAAATGCATAGATTAACACACGGTTATTCATTATTTTGTATTTAAATAACCATATAGTCACAGTAAAGACTAACACATGGTTATTCATTATTTTATATTTAAATAACCATATTACCACAGTAAAGATTAAAACACGGTTATTCATTATTTTATATTTAAATAACCATGTAGTCACAGTAAAGACTAACACGTGGTTATTCATTATTTAATATTTAAATACCATATAGTCACAGTAAAGCTTAACACATGGTTATTCATTATTTTGTATTTAAATAACCATATTACCACGGTAAAAATTAACACAAGGCTATTCATTATTTTATATTTAAATATCCATGTAGTCACAGTAAAGACTAACACATGGTTATTCATTATTTTATATTTAAATACCATATTACCACAGTAAAGATTAACACACGGTTATTCATTATTTTATATTTAAATAACCATGTAGTCACAGTAAAGACTAACACATGGTTATTCATTATTTAATATTTAAATAACCATGTAGTCACAGTAAAGATTAACACAACTACTGTTGTACGCACACATCAGTTGACAAACCCTACTATGTAAGATAATTGAATTTGGAAATGTATTTTTATTATTATTATTATTATTATTATTTTTTTTATTTTTTTTTATTATTATTATTATTATTATTATTATTATTATTGTTGTTGTTGTTATTATCATCACCCCGTCCTACTATCCATTCAGGTTATACACACTTTTGGAAATTTTATCGGGAAGATTGATTGAACAGACCTTCTTATGTGATTGATTTTTTTTTAATGCCAACTCCTCCATAAGAATTTGAGCTAATTAATCAACTTATTTACTCTCCCGGGCTATTTATAAACGTCATCAGACTCTCTATGTGTGTCCAGATCAGACCTATGGCAGCTTTATAATAGGGTGTACTATTTAGAAATACTAATTTGACTTTTTTTTAAATCCAAATCTGTTGTTTAATGTAAATATTTTTATTTTATGAGAACATAATAATTGGTCAATACAAACTTTACTTACATTGACTATCAACTTGTATTTAAACGACTCTCTCAAATGTGTATAGGTAGTTTATGCTACTTTTTCCCCCTGGTTTAATCACCAGTAAGTGAAAGAAAAACTCACCTGGCCCACTATGTTTGAGTTTGAAATTATTGTCCTCATAATTTTCTCGATCAAAGGATCCACTCTTCAATTCGACATAGCCACCTTGACACAGGTACCCTGGGATTATTTGTTGGAACTTGGTGTTCTTATAGGATAGTTTTGTGTCGCCTTTGCACAGGGAGAAGAAATTCGCAGCAGCTTTGGGGACATAATCACTATATAGCTCAAACACAATTCGACCTAGTTTGAAGTTGGTAGCAAGCTCGATGTCAAAGTAGCATCTGTGGTTGACAAATATGATCAAAAAAAAAAAAAAAATGTAGGTTAAAGATTACAGGAGAGACTGACAAGCCCTATAGACTGTAGCTTACAGTAGCCCCATGGCTTCTTTGGTGCTGAACGACAGCTTTGAAAAGTTACCAGACAAAATTATGAATCCCTACGCCGAACCATATGATCTGCAAAAAACATGTGTTTAGCAGCTGTCAGTCAGCACCAAAGAAGCCGTGGGGCTACTGTATGTATTATTACCTACCTGGGTCTCTCGACAGGCGTGGCCACCAAGTTCTCCATACTACAGCTAATGGACCATTTCCTTTTTTGTTCTTGCTCGAGTATGTCCCTCTTTTTTCGCCAGTGGCGGGGGAAGTTACTTATCCTTTTTAAGGCTTTTTCATTCTCTGCCCAGTGGCGGTCTTGTTCTGACTTCACATATGTAGGTTTCTGTATAGTATAAAGTATAACTGCATGAACACACTAGAAGCATTTGATTAATAAGCCATATGTAAGTATTACTAAATGCACTCTCAAGCAATGGCAACATATTCAGGTTATACAAACTTACGTTGATGTGTCATGGAAGGGTGATTGTGAGATGAAATGGAAGGACCTACAGTTTAACGTGGGATACGAACCACGGTGGGAGGCCTGGCATTCCCCACATTCACAAGATGTCTTGTCAGAGGTGAAGGAAGGGTTTGGTAATCAGATAAAATCTGTGCCGGGACCGAGGAAGTAATTTATTCAAGCCACTCGTTTCAGTGTTTTAAAATGCGAGTTTCGTGGCGCAGTGTGAAACAGAAAGTGAAGCCAAGCCTTATAGTCATCACATAAAGAGAACTTGTCTGTGCGATATTTTCTTCGATATGAGCATTCGGCAAGAATGTCATTTCATCCCTTCACACAATTCGTCTTGACATGCAGACAAAATGTGAACACAATTGTATTTATTTTGATTTCTGTCTGCGGTAGCCCCTTAGCTCCACAGCCTTTAGGAGGACGAACAATTACAGATAATTTGTAAAAAGCTTATTTATGGCCTTGAGTGGGTGGCTTTTGGAATTGTATCATATTTACTAGCCCGGCCTTGTGAAAACTAGTGCTTTAGAAATCTTGGTTTCTGGGAGAATAGAGTGAGATATAAACATAAAGAACGAAAAACATTATTTTAATTTAGCTAACATGATATCATCTGTGCAGGAGGGCATGTGGTGTGTTGGTTTCACAGTCCCCCCATGTGAATGTGGGTACATTTCCTCTAAAACTATACCTTCCTCATATTTGCCACATTAGTATAAATAATATTTATGTGTATAGTCTGAATAAATAAATAGTGGGCCACAGTGAAAAAAATATAAATTTTAATTTGTAGTATTCTACCTAAATAAAAATGCATTATCTTGAGACAAACATGAAAGTTTTGATAATCAGACTTTAAATATTTATGAAATATAAAAATGTATTTTTTGTATTATATAAGGTATTCATAAACTACAATGCTTGTTTTAATACAGGTGACCTGGTGGTCTAGGGGGTAAGGTGTCGGATTTCTGTGCTGGGGGCCCTGGGTTCAATCCTTGGTCCCGGCACAGATTTATCTGAATGCCAAACCCTTCCTTCACCTCTGACAAGACATCTTGTGAATATGTGGAATGCCAGGCCTCCACCGTGGTTCGGATCCCACGTTAAACTGTAGGTCCTCCATTTCATCTCACAATCACCCTACCATTACACATTAGCGTAAGTGTGTATAACCCGAACGGGTAGTAAGACGCGGTGCTAATAATAATAATAATAATAATAATAATAATAATAAATTACCGTCTAATTTTTTTCACAAGATTTTTTTGTACTATAAAAGGAAAACCCTTGCCTCTTTGGAAAATCGAAAGGAAAGATTATTCTTTCTTTCCTTATCGTTGTTACTGAACCAATGTTCGTGTGAACTTCAAATTATCAATAAGACAGCATGGCATTCAGGCGCCATTTGGTTGCATGAGCTGGGGTCACTGTTTTTGCTGTTTTTATGAGGAAAAATAAACTAGTTTGGCTAAAACAAATAAAATATTGACCCCGTGGATCTGTTTAGTTTAATTTCCTCCGCGTGGTAATTTCAACCGCTTATGAATATTTTTTATGTATGTTTGAATTTATTTGAATGAAAACATTTCAAATCGCTAGATACATAGGGATTAGGAAGGTTGGATTTAGAGAAAGTGTACCTGAATTTGCCTGGAGGGAGAATGGAAAATCATTTAAGGATAAAGCCCCCTCAACACACCTGGTGGCCAGGATGTAGCCCCAATCTCCCCGTCATCGGTAGTCTAGTCTATTGCAAGAGTGATGCCTTAGACCGTGCGACCACCAAGGCAAGGGATAAATTTACTGTTCAAATTCCAGGATGCCAATGACAAGACATTCAGGAATTGTTGCGGTTACTATGTGGAGAAAATTAAACCAAATGTAGGCTATTTACTGAGGCAATATTTTAGTTTTGGTCAAAGTTTTTGTGTTTAAAAACCTGTAAAAACATGTACAAAAACATAACTTATACGCTAACATTAAAAGTGAGAGATGTTGCCCATAACTACAAGAGAACTAGCTACAAGTTGTTGTTTTTTAATAAATAGTTAGTTAAACTGGCTCTTAAAAATATTGTAGTTCTTACACATTTTAAAATTATTTTAAATAAACGCAGGTTCTCCTCTTCAATTAGTTTCATTACTTGTTTTCTCTCGCGATAATTTGATGTGAAGTGTAACGGGTATTTCCAGTAAGACTCAACAGCGCCCTAAAACATTACAATATTTGAGTTTAGTATAATACAACTATTGGTACAATAGCTGTATATTATTTCATACAAAATTCTGTTCAATTACTAACATTAATAATACAATTATTTTATTTTCATTATTTTCAAGGGTGAGCTGGTGGTCTAGGGGTAAGGTGTCAGACTTCTATGCTGGCGGCCGGGGTTCAATCCTCGGTCCCGGCACAGATTTATCTGATTACCAAACCCTTCCTTCACCTCTGACAAGACATCTTGTGAATGTGTGGAATGCCAGGCCCCCACCGTGGTTCGGATTCCACGTTAAACTGTAGGTCCTCCATTTCATCTCACAATCACCCTACCATTACACATTAGCGTAAGTGCGGATAACCAGAGCGGGTAGTAAGACGCGGTGCTGCTAATAATAATAATAATAATAATAATAATAATAATAACTTGAAGTTTGATGGCATGTTCTACACACATTTTACAAAATATCTTCACTCAGAATAATTTGTTTAAAGTCTCACAACTAGAGGATGATTTTTTTAAAAATGGAGATGGTTTCTTTTATTTGCCGGGAAAATGGGGAATTATGTTGGAATTGTATTCATTTGTTTGAGTGGCCACTCTGTTAATGGTTTCATATCATTGATGGTTATTCGTATTCCTCTAGTTAGCTACAGTAGCCCCATGGCTTCTTTGGTGCTGACCGACAGCTTTAAAAAGTTATCAGACCAAATTACGTATCCCTACGCCGAACCAGATGATCTGCAAAAACATGTGTTTAGCAGCTGGCACTTATGACAGTAAAAATTTATTCATATAGCTAAATTTTAACTGTCAGAAGTCAGCTGTGAGCTGTCAGTCAGCACCAAAGAAGCCACGGGGCTACTGTAAGTGGTTGATATACATTGTGGTTAGGAATATCTTTTGAACTTGATTATTAGAACTTTGAGCAAAATGTAGAATAAATTAAAGGATTGTAAAATGAACCAAAGTTGTGCTTTGTCACCAAAATTTATATAAATTATATTACCTATCGGTAGTGGAAGTTTCTAGATTGTTAAAAGAAATTAAACACCTCCATGAAATGTTTAAAAATTGAGATGTTATTTTACTAAAATAAAAGCTGTTTGGTCTTTACCTAATCTAACCGTATCTATAATGGCATCACACCATACTCTGTCGTACCAACCTTACCATTACTTTAAAAATCTCACTTTTCATGATTACCAACTCAACTCAACTTTGTCTCACTTTTTTTTTTTAAATCACTGCTCCTTACTACCCCTTCAGGTTATACTCTTATGTACTAATTATGTTTATGATTTTTAGGGATGAGGGAGGAGGTTATATTTAGGGCGAGTTTGCCCGCATTTGTGTGAAGATAGCGTGGAAAACTATTTTGGACAAACCACCCTCATTATACCTGACCGAGATTCGAAACCTCGATCTCCCCGTCGTCGGAATTCTAATCTTCTGCAAGAGTAGTAGGATCATGTGGCTACTGAATCAGGCTGCCTCACACAATTCTTTTGTACATATTTATTTTCTCTTCACAGTGAAATGTAAAGTATAATTTCATAGAGGGATAGGTATCTGTGGCTTATCCCAGCAACCAATGTATTACTCACTATCAGGATATCCTCACTCCCAACGCACATCCCATTCATTAAACTAAATGTTGATCCACTTACCCCAGTCCTGTTGACGTAATTGATTTTGGACAGGAGAATTTTGTTTTCTTTACTAATCCTGTCTAGTTCTTCTTTTTCTTTTGATATCGTGCTACTGGTTACAACCATATGGCTGTAGAAGCGTGGGGCCTTGTCGTCCACACATGGCTTCGCATATTCTACCTGCAACGTGAATTATTACACTATTAGTATTATTAGTATTGTTAGTCCGATACTGCAGAGCTTTCAGTTCTGACCATCATTGTCTCTTTACGTTTTCTATGATGGATTTTATAAGAAGCTTATTTTACAGTGAAAAGTAAAATCGATTTTTGAAATACTTTTAAAAAAAATCAATTTTGGAACCAACATGAAAGAAAATTATATTTAGGCTTTAAACTTTATATATATATATATATATTCAATATATAAAGTAAAATATCAATTCAATTCAATTCAATATATAAAGTAAAATCGATTTTTGAAATACTTTTAAAAAAAATCAATTTTGGAACCAACATGAAAGAAAATTATATTTAGGCTTTAAACTTTATATATATATATATATATAGTTAAAAGCCTAAATATAATTTTCTTTAATTGAATATATATATATATATATAGTTTAAAGCCTAAATATAATTTTCTTTCATGTTGGTTCCAAAATTGATTTTTTTTTAAAAGTATTTCAAAAATCGATTTTACTTTTCACTGTAAAATAAGCTTCTTATAAAATCCATCATAGAAAATGTAAATGTATATATATATATATATATATATATACACTAGTGTCTTTGAAACTCAACCTAATGTGAACTGAGATGGTGTTGAGTTTTATTAATGAACTTGCATGAGATGCATGTTTACTATGTAATGTTTACTATACAAGGATGAATCACAGTACAGTATCAAATATAATAGGTACAGTTGTACTATAATGTAGTATTGTACGTTACAGTAATATATTATGTGTTATTATAATGGTGTGTATATATATGTGTGTGTGTGATATACAGCAATTCAGTACGGTAATGTGCATATAATATTGTATTTATTCGAATAACACGTAACTGAATTGGAAAACTAACAAACACAGCACTTGTAAAAACACCACAGCACAACTACAAAGAAACTTGAGACTTTTACAGTTGAATGACCTTGGATTGTGATGACTGGTGCCAAAAACTGTGTGCACATGTGCGTGTCGAGTTACAGGGAATGTCGAGTTTCTGAGATTCTACTATAGTTACAAACTTACAAACTTTTCATAGTCTGTAAACTCTATTTACCTGAGGTAAACTTATTGCCTTTCAGAGTAAATGAAGGGTAATAATAATATATATATATATATATACACACACTTTTTACCATAACATTAATTTATGAAAGCTTTTAACTAACTGTTTTGGTACTTTTTAGATATTAAATATATTCACCATCAATTGACTTGTGTATATTGTTTTTTAGAAAAAGTCAACAATTTATCAGTTATTAAAAACTGTCAAATTTCTAGTACTAATGAAAAGATTTTAATATGTCTACCGACATTTACCACGATTACTCTTGGCACTACTGATTTAACAATTAAAAATTAATATATATATTTGCTTACAATTTTTTTTTCAACCTAAATTTTTGTTCATGTAGCTTGGATGTTTGCTATTAATAAATATAATCTTTGAATAAACTCAAAAATAATATATGACTGTTCTTTTTTTAAATTTCTATCAAAGAAAATGAAAGGAGAGGGAATTTCACAAGCAACATACATGATAGTTTGAACGTCAGGATATTTCATGCTGTCATCTTTATATTATTATTATTAGCACCGCATCTTACTACCCATTCGGGTTATACGCACTTACGCTAATGTGTAATGATAGGGTGATTGTGAGATGAAATGAAGGACCTACAGTTTAACGTGGAATCCGAACCACGGTGGAGGCCTGGCATTCCCCACATTCACAAGATGTCTTGTCAGAGGTGAAGTAAGGGTTTGGTAAACAGATAAATCTGTGCCGGGACCGAGGATTGAACCCCGGCCGCCCACACAGAAGTCTGACACCTTACCCCTAGACCGCCAGGTCACCAGTAATTAATTAATATAAGTGATTATATTAACTATTATTATTATTTAGCACCGCGTCTTACTACCTGTTTGGGTTACACGCTTTAAGTACTAATTACGCTAATGGATTAGGAATTGGCAAGGTTAAAATAGAGGAAGTGAACCCGCATTTGCGTATAGGGAGAGTGGAAAACCATTTAGGAAAAACCACCCCCAGTTCACCCGACCGAGATTCGAACCTCAATCTCCCCGTCCTCAGCAGTCGAGCTCAACATGACTAGCGCATTAGCCAACTACACCACCGAGGTGGGTATTATATTAACTAATTACAGTAATTAATTATTATAAGTGATTATATTTTATTTAATTATATTTTAGTGTTTGTATAGATAAGTGATTATGTATATTCCGCGATTCTCTTTTGGAACATTTACCGAGCTAAGAAATATAATGTGCTGCTATGAATGGACTGTTTGTAACTTTATGGAGTGGTACATTAAAATAGACGATTGTTTAAAGGGTATAGCATCTGGGCGAGGGAGACAATGGGAGGGGAACCTGTAATTTCTCCAATACAAAATTTATTTCATCATATTCTGAAAATACTTGCATTTTTTCGATGTTGCAGATATCTTTCCAGCGCCCATTTATTTTTCAAAGATAGTTGTGCTCCACCTTTGAATGACTTATGTTTTTTTGAGTTTTGTTTGCTTTGAGTCATTATCACAAAGTAAATGTATTCCAATTCTATACCTACTTAATATTATCTCCAAAGAATCTCTCTATTTTATTTAATAATAATAAAACTTGCTATAAAATGTGACCAAATATTATAGTTTATTTTCACATATCTAAATATTCTAAATTAAAACATGTATAAATTAAATACACTTGGTTCAACTAGTAGGACAACTTGAACTATAAATATACTCAGCCTTGAATATACATGAAGTTACCAAGGTAATAATACAAAAAAATTAATATTGGATACTTTGGTATTTCATTGTTTCCTTAAAACTATCTATTTTAACAATGGCATATAAAAATTATTGTGAGAAACTTGAGATTATATTTCAAGTTATATACTATGGGCTACTATAATTCCAGTTTTAATATAAAATATGTACCTGTATTTCAATATGTTGATAGTATACTATACATAATATGTCTTCAGAGTCTAGTGTGTAAGTATTTGCTAGTTGATTTGCTCAACAATTCTAAATCATATTATTATGTCCATTCTTATCATTTGGTGTTGATTTCATCCAAACAGTGATTGTTGGTGATTTTGTGAGGGGATGGGGAATATTTATGAGAAGAAGGTTATAATCTCTTGGAGCAGTGCTTGATTTTGTTAAATTTAACATTTACTTAAATCAACTGATCCGTAAGTGGCCTGTCATGTGGTCTCGCATTGCATTCGACATGAAGGTCGGTGTTCAGATCCAAGTCAGGTTTTTTTTCCATCCCCTCCCGACATTGAGTCGGCGCATATCCTCAATCCTCAAACTTTTCACCCCCAACCCTTAGGCTAAGCCGTTAATAATCTGTGACTCTAATTAATGGTCACATGATCTAAGGAAGGTATATCCAATCTGTGGGCCGCTTGCAAGGCCCCGAGTTTGTTCTGTGCGGCCCCCCAGCTCAAATTTAAATATTTCAAACCGCAGCGCTCTTCGTGTTGAGCTCGACTGCTGAGGACGGGGAGATCAAGGTTCGAATCTCGGTCGGGTGAACTGGGGGTGGTTTTTCCTAAATGGTTTTCCACTCTATCTCTCCATGCAAATGTGAGTTCATTTCCTCTAATTCAACCTTTCAAATTTCTAATCCATTAGAGTAATTAGTACTTAAAGCGTATAACCCGAACAGGTAGTAAGACGCGGTGCTAAATATTATTATTATTATTATTTAAAACCGCAGAAAAAACAACAATTTAGGTTTTTGTAGTCGACGTGAATGCTCGCTAATTTCTGTTGTTTCCAGAATCACAATTAAAATGTTAATTGTGTACTGTATATATGTATGTAAGTTTGCGTTAAAATTAAATAATCATTTGTTTAGGTTTTTATTATATTTGGGTATCAATTCACCAAGAACTTATGCAGCCCGCAGTCAAGGAAAGATCGGACATGCCTGATCCAAGGCATTGTTATCGCCATCGGTGGCATTGAAGATGGTTTACCCTAAATGGTTTCTTATTCTCCCTCCATACAAATGTTAGTACATTTCCTCTAAATTTTTCTAACCTCGTTCCTATCCTATTAGTGTACAATTTTTTGACACAAAAAGATGTGTTAAATATACAGATTGGAAAAAATACTGAACCCGAAACCAACGATTGGCAATTAATTTTGTGTAAGATCATAATATATTAAAAAAATCACTGAGTTGAGTTTTTTTTTTAAATCTTATCGTGGAAATTTAAATT